>OMLB01057697.1:0-16945 GCA_900302555.1 Myripristis jacobus
ACTCCTGGTAAGAAGCATGTATATATATATATATATATATATAGTCTGTGCCAGGTAAGCGGATTAAGACGACAGAATGCATGGCAGACGAGATACAAACACATCTAATGCTGAATACTCAGATGTGCAGTGTGCAAACACACACACACACACACACACACACACACACACAGAACACACAAACATAAGGATATACAAGCATGCATATACACACACTGTCTTCAAGAAATATTAAGGGACAAATCAATCAAAACTGAAAGCTATTTCTGTTTGTCTGAGTTAGAGAATGTCACATTGAGCTGCTTCCTACAGATGAAGGATTTTAGGTATTTAGAAAAAAGAACAAATAGAAGGCAGTTTGCATTTTGACTACTTTGCTGCATACCAAATATAATGAGCTCCATGTTGTTTTCAGTAGGTGGGTGGCTGTGGGGAAATAATCCTGAGAGCTGATGGCTTTGAATGAGATTCCACCTGATTTAAACACAACAGGATACATGACAAATTCCTGTCAGACTTTCCACTTAATCATAAATAAATTGTCAAACATTTAAAATGTAGCTCTCCTACGTTGTTTTTGGTTAGTGATGTGATAGCCTGAAGCTGAGCAAAGCATGCCGTGGAATCATTTTAAGTGCAATTTCATGTAGTGCTACTGTGCATTAATAGCTTCCCATTATTTGAAGTGGGTTGACTCTGCTGCCTTCAAGACTCTATTATAGAGTGGCTAATGCTTTAAGCTGCCTGATCATTGTTATGCATACAAAATCAATTAAGTACCTAAATAGGTCATTTACAGCTCAGCGGTACAAATATGTCCTCGCATTGTATGTATGTGTGTGGATGTATGTCGGTGTGTAAATGTCGGTAAGTGTGTCAGCCTTTAACTTTCGTGTATTTGAGGAGAAATGAGGAAAAGTTTGGCTTAGACATATTTTGTTACAGTTTCTGTGCTAGTTCTCTTTAGTTTCTGCAGTGAAATGCAGAATCCACGTCACCATTATGCAAACAGTACTCACTCATTCAAGGGCAGATAGATAGATAGATAGATATTTGTTGATTTGATATTCATTTAGTCATTCTTATAGATTTGTTGTGTCATTTCTAATTTTAGACTGAAATTAAAGTGTTAGTCATGTTGCACTGCAAAAACAACCATTTTAACAAATCATTTTATCTAGTATTCAGTGAATTTAACTAGTTTCACTTTTTATTGAAATAAGTATTTTTATATTAACGGGATGACCTTACTCAGTAGGGCAGGCTATTTTGGATATTGACAACTGGCAGATGACGCCGGTGAAAACGCAATGACAAAATAGGCATTTTTTTCCATTTGTTAAAAAAAAAGTTTTCAGTAGCTACTGACGATGACAGTAAATGATTTGTTTTTGCTATGTGGAGCGCTGAACTTTCCTAAAGCAGAGGAGGCACTGACGTTCAGTTAGTGCTTTATTAAAAACTGAACAACTTTGTGTCCAAACAGGGATTGGGTCGGGGAGTTTTCGCCTGTGGGTGGGTGAGTGTGGCCTGTGTAGGAGGGATGGAGAGGAGGGACAGGAGGGAGAGGGGGGGAGGTGCAGGGCGGGACGTGCTGAAGTTGTCCATGTCGAGAGAGCGCACGGCGACTCCAACCTCTCCATGCACGGGCGCGCAAGGGGAAAATGTCGCTCTAATCCTCGGCATCTACAGACTTTGCACCGAACCAGCTGAAGGTCATCCACCGCCACAGCATCATCTTTTTCCTGCAAAGAGCATCCTCCCAGCGCCGATGTATCGATGAATTTCACCGGGAAACTAACAAACGTCCTCGTGCTGGTGCTCCTGGCAGCGCAAGGTAAGCCGCGGTGCGCCTCGAACCGTGCGTGCTGGAAAAAACAGTGTATTACTCACTGCTCCTTCCTTAAAACGAATGCTGCTACTTTCTGGGAGTTTCTGGGAGCGGTAATTCGTTACAAGCCGTTACACCACTTTCCGTTACCCTCAGCTACCCCCACCTCCCCCACATTACCGATTTTCTGTGAATGAGCCCCATTAATAGAGTCAAACGCCACATAAAATCACACAACTGGCAATGTTTCCAGTTTTACTGGAATTTTTCATCTATGATGGTAGAGTGGAAGATATGGCTGTGCATTTCTTATTGAAGAGCCTTAAAATAACCTAAATGCTGATATAATTTTCCATTGTTAACTTTATTATTATTACAGTGGGAGTCACCATTTCTTAAAATAAAACTTGTTTACGCGTCAGCATCTGTCCGCGAAGGTGTTTATGGAGTCTAGGTGCGCACAACTCAGAGTCACAAAAATGAAAGCAGTTCGGACAGGCTCGAGACGCATGTTGTGCTGTTTTAAAATTTAATCATTTGCTCTCAGCCTCTCTGTGCGCCCTCCTGTTCGAAAACTTCTGCCTTTAACGGACGGAATACTTCGCCTACATTGCCCTTTCTACGCTGCTTACTTGTATTCATGTGTTTTGACAACAGAGAGCAACATATCACAGAAATATTATGTTCCATTTGCTCTCCAAAGTTGTGTAAGTCAACGTTGCTGCCGGTATAGGCAGCCTAATGTGACCTGGATTCACTGAATTATTTAAATGACATTTCACGTGCATATTGGAGGTCAGTTTTCCCCAGAGATGATCAGTGATTATGACATGTCGTATTATTAATACCAGATACGATCAGCCCTGCAGCTACCGGGAGGAAGCCATCCATGCACAATGATCCAACGCATGGATGGCATACGTTTCCCCAGCCGCTCGTTGACTGTCAATGCCGATTTCATCCTTGGCAAATTCCCCCAGATGTTCTGCTATAGGCCTAATTGAGCTGAGTTAAACGGGACCCCGAAGTGCTACACAGTCCTTACAATAATAATGTGACAATACTTATTTAATCCCCCAAGGGCAATTTTTTCTTGCTCTCTCTGCAAGGAGGTCAGAGGTCAGGGGCGCCTATAGAACAGGGTCTGATGCTGGTGTCTTGCTCAAGGACACTTCAGTGGGGTGGATGCAGGGTGGATGCCTGCCGCTACAAAAAATCTTGCTTTTAATCATTTCGTCTCATATTGGGTGTTCAAAGTGAAAAATTGGCCAGTGGGATGGGATAATCCCAAAGTACAAATATGTAGAAACAAGGCAGAATAAGGCAGATCAGCCTTTTAGTATCAAGAAAATGACACTTGATTCATGAAAATTATGGAAACAAGCTGATAAGCACTGGGATCCAAGTGTGTCAACCCATCGGCAGATTTTTCTTGTTTTAAGAAAAAAAAAAGATTGAATATGAGACTAAATGACTTCTTGTAGCGTGGCTCTTGTAGTTGAAGGATAGTTTCTTGAGTACCAAGGCCAACTTGAAAACCATAAGTCACACAGCGCAGTCTTCCCTACGGTGTGATTTAATCGTACACGTGAGGTAACTGCTTTTATATTTTGTTTTGCTCTCGTTGCGTGCTTTCTGTGTTTGTTTCCTCTTGTGTCCAAATTCACCTCTATGTGTGTAGTAAAGCCTCCAGTCTCTAGTCTCCTGCGTAGTCCAAGATAGAGGTTTTTGAAGTGGAGTCCTTGAGTGGTTCCCAGGAGATCAAAAGTAAAACTTAGTGCTGCGTTCACATGCAAATGAATGGTTATTTTAATCCTAAACTTAAATCTAATTTTGTGTTTCCCAACCAAAAGGTTTCTTGGGATGTTATCCTCACTGATAGAGATAATGTGTCTCTTTGAAGGATACAAAATAACTGGCTTTAAAGTGGTAATCTGTGAGATCTTTTACTTTGTATATGTGTTTTTATTAAATTTAATTTTGAATTAGTGATATCTAAGCACTGATTGCTGCAAGATAATGATTCAATCAAAAGGTGTGCGTCCTTTTCCTTGGATTTTTGGTTGATGAAGTTTGAGTTGCTGTAGGTGCCGCTCTATTCTTTGTCTGTTCAGTCATGGTGGATGTCACTGCTCATGCTAACTACCCAGTTCTTCCTCTCTTTATTCTAAACAAAGCACTATCACTGTTACTGGAATGTAAAAGGCATCACTGCCTGTGCACCAAGGGATTTTTCCTAGGAAAGCACTACCTTACACTAAGTGTTTGGAACAACGAATGTAAAACCTTTCTTGAACTAGCTATAAGTTATTTAACTAACTTGTTATACTGATTGGCAATAGAAAGCCAAATGGACATTAAGTTGCATGAAAACATCAGATTATTACTTGCAGGTGTGAGTTTGTCCCAGGACGGGCTGCACAGCACCCACGCTGAGCGACAGCACTAAGTGCCTTCAAATTGTCACAGTCCAGTTGCCACATTAGAGACAGAGACTTCACACATCCTTTATCTTACCACAGACACAGAATCAAAGGCAAGTACCTTCAAATGACCCCAGGGATGGACTCTCTTTCTGTCTTCTCTCACTCTTCTCTCCCCCTGCCTCTCTCCACTCTTGTCCTCTTTTGTGAAAGAGATTTGCCACAGTCGACTGTTTTGTCCTTGAACTGAGGTGAACTTTTAAAAGGAAGGCAAGAAAATGGGGACGACAGTGCCGACGCTGGTACAGTTGAACCAGATGTTGGCTCTAAAGACAGAAAATTTTACTCAAATCTGTTGCTATGCAGAAAAATAATTAGACATTAAAGGACTCTTCTGTCACCTGCCTCCTCTATACCCAGTTCTGTCCACACCTCCACCTCTCTTTTCTTCTCTCTTCTATCCCCCAATCCCTTAGTGACTGTGTGGGCTTTTGTATGATGCCGAACAGGGCTGTGCATGCTGATAAGTGCTTGGAAAAATATACAAACACAAACACACTCCCAGCGGAGTCTGATTAGTGGGCTACATAAGGTATTGTCTCCTGCCATCGAGGACTCGGTGATTTGTCTCTATAAAGGAGGAACTGCTGATCCCGCAGTCCATGGGATTGGGGTATTTTTAGTCAAAAAGGGAGGATCTGCATGGAGGAGTTTTGAGGTTGCAATGTGCCTAAATTAAGGAATCATTACAGCATAAGTCTGGTAGTTGCAGTTATTCAAAATGTTCAAGGTGCAGCTTAAATATTGAAGCAGCGGCCTGGTGGGGCAGTTCATGGAACAGATCTGCATATTGCAGCACTGGACAGACTAGATTCTGTGCTGCTGCTTGAGACATCTTTTAGAATGACACGCATCAATACGCAAAATACCTTGAGCGATTAAAATGACTGTTACTGCATCATGCTTTTCCCCACAACATCCTGTCTGCACCACCCCCAACTCTTTAAGTAGAAGCAAATGAAACCGATGTGCATCCACTTCTGCAATGTGCTGAATGCTTGGCCCTTTACTTAACTTTGCTGCGCATTTAAACAGGCTGCAGCTGCATGTTGACATTATAAAGATCTTTTTTTAATTAAGATTTGGCAGGCAAAGCAGCATAACCAACACAGGTTGGACACTTCATTAAAAAATATAGCCTACATAAATACAAATTTAGAGCAAAATGCCCCAATAACTAAATGACTCAAATGAGACAGAGTTAGGAAGGTAGGGCCGCCCAAAGGCAGCTGTCTCTCTTTCAGTAGCATTTGAAATGGATTAAATGAAGCCCCCATAGCCTTCATAGTCTACTTAAAGTGGTATAAATTTGTCTGCCTGCATCATCCAGTGTCGTCGAGCATATTTGCTCCTCTGCTGGACCTAAATGCTCTTTCCAAGCTGGGAACCACTGGTTTCCCTCCTGGTAGCAATATAGCTGCGTTAAAGTTTGACGGCCCATTCTGTGCGCGCGTGTGTGTGTGTGTGTGTGTGCATGGATGTGTGGGGCTTAAGGACGGTATGGCTTAAGGATGCTCTTAACACGATTGTCATATGATTATTGCAACCAAGCTTTGCCTGTCCACACACACACAGACACACTCTCTGTCACACACACACACACACACACACACACACACACACACACACACACACACATATACACAAAACCACTGCAGGCTGAAGCCTTATTTCACCCCCTATGGATTGGCTTACACACCCACCTCCCTTCAAACCCACACGCACTTTCTCTCTCTCTCTCTCTCTCTCTCTCTCTCTCTCTCTTTCTCTCCCCCTCTCTCTCTCTCCCACACACACACACACACACACACACACAAACGCAGGTCTGTTTCCCCGGGACATCCCAGAGTCTTCAGCACTGGGACGGGCTGAGTCGTGCTTATCGATGGAGGGAAAGAGACAGAGAGAGAGGATGGAGGGAGATAGTGCACACCTCATAGATGGAATTGATGTTCAAGTGGACAGGCCTCTGTTTTGTCCGGTGCCAGAGAATACACATTGCTGCGGTTTATTTTGTATTTAGTGTTTGTCCATTGCCCTAAGTGCTTCAACCCTGCCAAGCGGAAAACACACGCAGCATGGGCACTGATGGCTATTACCCTTTGTACTTAGAGCATACCATGGCATTAGAGTCATTACCTCTCCTCTGTTTTACCCAAGGCTTTTATCACTTAAAGCCAAGGTGATAAATCATGCTTAATGTACCTCTGTCATATTTATGAACAGATTTCAGGCTCTTGCAACACATTGGCAGTTTATGTAGAAGTCCCTCCACATGCCTCCATCCATCCATCCATCCGTCCATCCATTTTTGTAACCGTTTATCTGGATCAGGGTTGTGCTGGAAATTACTCAGGCAGATCAGCCCAGACATAGTTTTCACTAACAACGTCCTCCAGCTCTGAGTGGAGGGTTCCCAACAGCTCCTCCACCAGCTGAGTAGACACTCCCCAAACATCAACTGTGCATTAATACCCTGTCCTGGGTTACACAAACAGGAGACACTTTTGTTGACTTGGATCAAGTTTAACAAGCTTGATTTAATGTGCAGAATGTGACATTGTATAGGGACTGAATGGCTCACAACAGTGACCTTGACATCCCAGTATCCCTTGAGGTTCTGGACAGGGTGAAAAAGTGGCTTCCATTTTGTAACCAGAACAGAATCAGCATTGTTGCTTCTAGTAAATAAGCTTAAGTGAGTAGGTATGCATGTCTATTCTTGTCTCTCATGTATTCAGTTGCCAGGCTACTCTTGGTGCCTTTACATGGCTGCAAGAAGGACAAAATTTTAGTTTTCCAAATATTTTGGGGGTGTTGCAGGGGTACACTGTTGCATGTAAAACATGTAATGAAGGACTCCTGCAAATGGAACATCTATAGCTACTTCTAAACCTAAACATATTCTATCCCAAACCATTAAGGATCTATCCGTCACATGAAAACATGAGGTGTAATTGTCATTCAGAGCATTCCTATCTTTGAGAAACATTCAACTTGGAGGAGTCTAACATCTCTTTTCTCACCCTCCTACCTTTTTGTTTGCCTGGTAGGTTATCTGTGCTGCATCCGTCACTCAATACATCTTAGCACCGTTTACTGAATGAGTTCATAAGCAACAGTTCTCTAGTACAACTGCATACTAAGTTGTGCTTTGAAGTGTGTGTGTTGTCTGTCTCTTTCTCCGTACCATGATATGACCTTCTGAGATTTGGGACATTGAGACTGTGACAAAATTAATGACTACTTTCGGCAAAGTCACTGTTGCAACATCTATCAACATTGCAAAGACCCAAAATATCAATGGTTTGAGATGGAGCAGGAAGGTGGTGATGGTCTCTGGAGTGATACTTGTTTTACTTACTTTTTTCCAGCTGTGCTGCAAGGAAAAAACTGTGCAGGAGAAACTTCAGCACATTTCCAAGGACATGTTGACAATATCTATTGCCAGGGCCATAGCGTTCTGAGAAAAATTTGTCTTTAAGACAAAGTACTGCCATTGCAAAGAGCTGGCATTGTGAAAAGCTGGCATAATGCAGAACTGGCATCATCCACCAGTGTTGTGGGGAGTGACTTGGGGAAACAGTGACTTGAAACGATTATACAGCCAGCTTAAGTGGAAGACCTTTGTGGGTCTAAGGGAATAATTTAGCTGGTTGCAGTCTTCAGAATAGGCCACACCTAGAAACTTGAAAATGTGATCACCCCTGTACATGCAGGACAGTACAGGACAAATATGAAGTTTGTAAGTACAGTATAAAGAGTACATTTATATACTTAAAATGTTATGTCTGAAATCTCCAAAAGCTTCCCACAAAAATAACATAAATATAATAAAATAAAAATAAAGTTTTTATGGGTAATTTGAATTGAAATCTCCATGTCTTGTCAAAAAACGGCTACTGCTTCTACTACTAACCGCTTCGTTCTGTTTGTCAAATTATAGAGGTATTTGTTGGGAATTTACCTGTACTGTTCGTTGTGATTCTAATCAGAGAGCCAAGACCATGAACACATACATAAGCACAAAGGAACATATGCATACACACAAGCACACACACATTCACATGTATGGACACAGGCTAGACTCATAGGACACATACAGGCTAAAACATGCAGGCACACAGGCACCCAGAAGCACACATGCAGCACATGAAGGCCATATGCTTAATTGGATGGTCACACCACATGCAGTAATCACTCCAGATCCTCTTGTGAATCATGCAGCATGTCAGAGTCAGGCTATCAAAAACCCTGGAGAGCAAAGACACGCTATCTAGCTTTTCTCTGCTGTCTCTCGCTGTCACTCTTTGTCCTGCTATCTCTGCCCTCCCCATTTCCTCACTCTCTGCCTATCTCTGTGTCACACACTCACAGTGTTTCAGCAGTGTATTATTGGAGGGTAATTAGTTCCTTCAGAGTGTCTAACATGTGCTCGTAGGCCCATCACATCAAGCACATGCCTGATCAAAGGGCCTCCCCATTGGCCGCAGGGCTCTTTGGAGCTTTAGGCCCCTGTAGCCGCAAGAGACAGAGATAGACGCAGTCCTTGGCTCGCTAATTCTAAATCAATGTCACTATTTAAGGGAGTAATGCATGACTGCTTGACTTGGCTTTCTCTGCGTCAGCTGTCTAGAAATAAAGGCTTGTCACTTTGTCAGCACATCAAGGAAGCAAAGAGTGCATGTTCAGTAAAGCAAAGTCTTACTCTGAAAACTGAATTCATGCGTGATTCTCATGATGTGGGAGAGTTCGGTCTACATATGTGAATACATTTCTTCTAAAGGTCAAAACAATGCAGCTGATAGACTTGCTAAGGAACATGTTGTGGTTGGGAATGCATTTGAGAGCAGCTGTTGAGAGTCCAACATTTTCTGATTCCAACTTACAGTATCTCTGTTATTCAGTAAACCACATTTGACTATAAAAGCTCAGTGCAGTTGCATTAATTTGCAGTTGGCACTTTCACTTTAACCAAGACTCTTAGAGGTTGGATTGCTTTAAAGAGCACTAATTTATTCTTCATAAAACTAAATTACATATGTTTTATCACTCGCTTCGGGCTACTCTTATACTTGTACACTGTTGAACTGTATTGGTGCACAAATTAAATCCTCACAACTGAGATCCCAGGGTTAAGAGCCCAGGCGCACAGTGAATTGTAACAGTAACTCATAACTGAAAGGTCAAAGGTTATAATTAACTTTCTTTAGATTAAGAATCTGTCACAGGAAGAAGAAAGGGAGTTAAGGGAGTGACGGTACCAGCACAGAAAAATGCTTTGCCTTCAGTTTTTCACAATGAACAAAAGGTCCAATTAATTGACTGATTATAATTGCCCTCATTTCCCCTCACCCAATTAGAGGCTTAAACGAGGTTGTGGGAGTGAGGCGAATCAGGGAGCTGCAGACAGTTTTTTAAGGCAGGTACCAAGAGCTGAAATTATAGAGGGGGTCTCAGGAGAGGAGCCTTTTCATTAAGCTTGAAGACTCAACTTGCCTCCGTCAGTGACCTCGGGAAACTTCTTGAAAGTTTTGAAGTCACTAAATACTGTAATACTATATTAAGTCTTGTTTCCTTTTCGACTTGTCAGAGTGCTTTGGTGAGGAGTTAGTACTTTGCCATTGGTGATAAAAAAAAAAGAAAAGAAAGCAATGTGTGACTAAATGAACAGTTGTTTGTGTCACAGAGTCAGTAGTTCTCCCATCTGTTGCCCTCTGCTTTCAGTTTGGAGTTTTGTGTCGGACTAATGTGGGCAGCAATTCTAGTGCTGTCTGTAAGTTTGTATAAGTGTGTGTTTGGTTACTCTTTTCTTTGGCCCAGATGTTGTGTCTATGTAACTGGCATTAATGTGTGGTTGATTGGATTTTTACCTCTGTAACCCTGACACTACCCCTGAGCTTTGTCTGGCCTTTGCAATGTGAAAACAGGCTACTGAATTTTTTGAGTTCCTGAATTATCATTTTTATACTCACACACATTGACACTCTTCAAGCCTTTTCTGCCTCAGGCTGACCTTAGCTTGCTCAGTGGAACCAATCACCCGTGAAATGTTCATATACCAGGGATCTCAGTTTTTCTTGATCGACAAATCAGTGGGCAGTATGAATTAATAATCGATTACTGATTTGTGCTGGCATTCACAAAGGCTTTAATTTGATTGTGGGCAAAACATCAAATACACTGTTGAGGACAGTCCAAACAAGCAATATGATGAAATAAGATACTTGCCCAAACATCTGTCTACATCAGTTTCTTATTGCTAATAGGCTACTTGAATAACAGAACAATCCAGTGCAATAAAGGGAAAGAAGAGTACATTGCAACATTTGGCAGAATTGGAAACAACAAGCAAAGGAAAGAGCTGAAACATATTCAGGTACAAGTCCACATCTATTGTCCAAATATTCTACAAAAAACACACATGCCTAACATGCCTGTCATATTCAGGCATTTAAACAAACTGAAACTAAGGAATACAGAATAATTAATTCATTTGACTGGTCTCAGAAAGTTTGAATTTGTTCACATGAGCAAGTAATCAAGTCTTAGTGGTATAACAGTATTACAAAAAGCTCATCCTGGTTTGCTCCCATTGAAAAGTAAATGGAATAATGATGTTATGACTGTATGCACATTTTAAATGTTTGAGCATAGGCTCCCAAAAAGTAGTGAACATTATTGATAGAAACAGACAATTGCCATAGGGTTGACTTATTACCCCTAAACTTCCACTTCAAACAATTAACCTCTTAAATCCTGATTTTCTCTGAAGTTTCCCCCTGGGTAACTTCAGTCAGAAAATATCACAATATTATGATATCTAAATTCCCATACGATATCTACCCTCAAATCATGAAATTGATATAATATTGATATATTGCCCAGGCCTACTTGCTAATAATCTATAGGTTACTTAGGTGGCTTTTCAAGTTCAGACTACTGGCTTTTAGCCATATGTTTGTAAGATAGTAGCTGGCATTTATATTTCTCATTTAGGCTTATGGTTTGACCAGAGTTTCTTTTGCCACTCCACTTTTTTGCCCCTATTTATTGAAGTCTAAGCCTGCCAATGAGATTATTTAAGCCCAAAGAGCAGCCTTGTCTTCTCGAAAGTCTTGCATAACAAAAATTCTTATGTAACTTAGGTAGTATTTCAGATGTCCCTCCTTTTACCTGTAGATCGCTGTAACAGTTTCAGTAATGATATAAAACATACAAATTAGAGCTGATGATGATGGGTTCATGCACAGTAACAGTATGTCAGTATCTGGTTGGCGGGCGATAAATATTGCTGGTTACAAGAGGGTTAACTGAGTCACAGTGGGTGAAAGTGTCCCATTAAAAGGCCATGTTTTATTTATTTGTTGCCAAAGAAACAAACCTTAGAGTGTTTGTGTGTGTGTGTGCCTATTTTGGGTGTATGTTGGTATTAGTTACCCTGTTTGCCCTCTCATAGAAGTGCATTCTTCCTACAAATAGCTCTCTCAGCTTGGTAAGAGCAAGTTTGATGGTTTAGGACCATGTTTAATGATGTGTACCCCCCTTCTTGACTTGGGAGGTATGATGGGAGTGGTTGCTCTCAAAATAAAAGTTTTGTGTGCCCAGAAAAGGCGCTGGTATTTTAACTGGTTGACTGGTATCATGCAGTTAATGGAGGACACGGCCAGACGTGGCCTAAACACTGTAAACACTGACTGACATGTATCTTTATTGTTAAAGAACAATGCTCTTTGGTGTACCCGGGGCTTGTTTGCCAGTTGTTTCGTGTTGACTGTATAACAGGATCAAATCACTTTTAAGAGAAGGTACAAAAGTCACAAGCAGACACGATGAGACAGAGTTTGTTTTTCCTGCTGGTGGCTCCTCTACATTGTAGAAGAATTTAACATTAGAACATAAATATGAAATCAGCTGGCTTCTGTGTTAAGCCATGTTGAAACAATAACAGCAAAACAAAAAACACCTTGGCTCTGTGTCTCAACAGTTACATTATTCTATTAACTGGAAATTAAACACTAAACTTTAAAAATGTGTTTCTGTGTTTGATCTGCAATGATGATATATATAGGGGATGTGGTGTCTAGCATCTCCTGAAGCCACTGGGACAGCGTTTTTGAAGTCGTGATGGTGGTGGGTGTGTGTGTGCGTGTGAGCATGTGTGTGTGTGCTGTCCCAAGTGAAGCAACATTTTCTGCTTGGATGGGCGTGGATCTATGTGCCATTCCAGGCACCAGAGTTACTAGTGGCATTTTTCCACAATATGACCTTCAACCCAGCCTTGAAAGTATATTCAGCATTTAACAGTGAGAACACACACAAGCACACACACACACACACACACACACACACACACACACTCACACACACAGTCCACAGACACACACCAACCAAGGGCAGAGCATTCCTTTTTGCTGAAAGCATCTTGTGCTTGGAGATTTGCTAAAAGCTTTATGCTTTTACTTGACTTTCTCACGTAAACACACAGCTGAAACACACAATACCTTTAGCACTCTTCGATCTCCCACAGCTAACCCTCTCCATCCAAAGCCGAGAGATACTGATTTAAACTGTAGTTGCAGTGAAAACAATATGTTGTTTTTATTATATTTTGTGTAAATTTGAACAATTTCTTACTCAAAACTGCCACATATCGTTTGAAACATGAGGCTTAAGTTTGAAGTGGGTGCAAGTTGTCATTTCCTTACTTTGGCAGTAATACTCCCGCTCAAGACAATGTATGCTAAAGACTTTGCATGGATCACTCAGATGAATAATCTACTCCAGAAATGTGGATCTTTTCATGTCTATATTGTCATCATTTAAGGGATATGTTGACCAAAGAAACACTTTTTACAAAACATGGTAACTTCCCAAATGTTGATTAATTTCTCTAATATTACAGTCTGTCCTACAATAATTCCTCCCTTTCTTGTTCTTCTTCCTCTGCTTTCTCACTAGGCTGTTACTCTTCCAAAGGAGAGGACAGATTATTCCGGAGATTATTTCGGAGGTACAACCAGTTCATCCGACCAGTGGAGAATGTATCTGATCCGGTCACAGTGGAGTTTGAGGTCTCCATTTCCCAACTGGTCAAAGTGGTAAGTCACTCTGACGACAGCAGTTACGTCATCACACATCCATCCATCCTTACAAGGTGCTCATGTCTTGCTGTCTAATTTGTCCTCTCTTTGTGCTCCTAGGATGAAGTGAATCAGATCATGGAAACCAATCTATGGCTGAGACATGTGAGTGAAGATCACTGTCCATCCTTAATCTGTGCTCTTTAATGACACCATATGCTTTGTGTGCAGTGAGTTACAATGCCAGTTTGTCTGTGTTCCAGGTCTGGAATGACTACAAACTGAGATGGATCCCTGTTGAGTATGATGGCATTGAGTTCATACGAGTTCCCTCCAACAAGATTTGGAGACCTGACATTGTTTTGTACAACAAGTAAGAGTTTCATTATATTAAGAGAAGATTTTCAGTTTGCACAGTAATGCTATCCTGAAACACTTATTTTCCATCATCTTGAGTGTTTCCTTTATTGTGGTTTAGAGTGACCTCACACAGCAAGACAGCTGAGTAACTACTTGCCTGAAGTCCATTTTCTATGACATAAGACAAGTCAGAGGATGTTGTCACTCTTTCTTTCCTCTTTGTTGGCCAGCAGAGGTTTGCCGCAGCTGAACTTTGGGTAGACATCACCCATCAGAAGGCAGCCACATTAGTGATTATTAGTGATCCAGTAACGCATTTCCCGTATATTGCTGCGACACCATGGCACTATGGCTAGCCATAGGTTAGCTCAAACTGGCCACTGGGCAGTAGCATGAGTTGCCCCCTAACCTTTTTTAATTCATGAGTTTGCCTCCTTTCCATATGCTCATGTTGCATCATTTATTTATGCCCACCCTGTTCTGACCTTTGCAGTTAAAGGGGATAATGGCCTTTGAATGCAATGACATAATATCTCCTTAAAAATGACCTTTTCCCAGTGCTGTAGGTGATTTCCTGGTCGAAGACAAGACTAAGGCTCTGTTGAAGTTTGATGGCACCATCACCTGGGTTCCTCCAGCCATTTTCAAGTCCTCCTGCCCCATGGACATCACCTACTTCCCCTTTGACTACCAGAACTGCTCCATGAAATTTGGATCTTGGACCTACGACAAAGCCAAGATCGATCTGGTGCTCATCGGCTCAAAGGTCAGTGGGATACTCAAGATAACAGCCAAGGACCTTGACTCATAGTACACTAAACTGCAAAAGGCACGTGGACAACACTCTACTACACCAGAGACACTTTAAAATAGGGAGAGACAAATTGAAATGCCCCTGTGTAGAAGGATCACAACCAACAAGATCAAACCCTATCTCTTTGAATGGGGAGCGTTTTTTATTCAGTTATATTCTAAAATATGTACTGTCATCTATTTTTCATATTTAGGGACAGTCTCAGTTTGTATACAACATGAAGTGCCAAAAGTTCCAATTTGCAAAACATATCAGTGATGAAAAATTATATTTTTCCACTCACTGAGGCTTGTGTGTAAATGCTATCCACAGCCCCCAATAACACCAATATTAGTCCAGAACATTCTGTTTCCCAGCAACCCTTGCAACAGCCATGAAAACTTTTAAAGATGAATGAATTAGATTTTTACTTGTACTAATTCCTATAACGGTAAACAAGTTGTCAAGTAGGTGAGCAGGCAATTTCAATTTTAAGTTGATGTTTTTAAGGTGCAAATGCAGAATTGCAGAGGGTCAACAAAGGACTGTTTGACTTATACAGTGGCATGATACAGTGATACAGCGGCAGAAAATAGTTCTGCCATTTTGAAACCCAGAGGGCTGCAAAGGTTGTGCATCCTTAAAAACAAATCTTTGTGTCGCTGCTCAGAACAATTTAGTTTTCTGGACTGTATCTACTTCATTCATTTTGGAGGATTACACTCCCAAAGATGGTTGGTCAGAGGGAGACCAGCCTTGGTGGATGTATTTCACTTGCATGGCACAACAAATACCACTGTATGTGTAATAAAAAGAAACAATAACTTTAAGGATGCAATTAACGCCCTCAACGCAGCAAAGAGCTTTGTGCACGGGTGCAAAAATGTTTAATCTGTCGGTGAAAATCTGCACATCATGTCTTGTATTCAGATCATATTTATATATGCATGGACATTGTAGATGGAGCTCTTCCTCAGACACACACACGTGTGCGCGCACACACACACACATACACACACACACACACACACACAGTGGCTGTAATTATAGTCCATGATGGCACTGAGATTATACACCAGCAGGCAACAGGCAACGAGTAAAAAACAAATGTTCAAATTTAACAAATGCACAATAGCACAACACCTAAAAACATTCAGTGTTTACTATTTGTCCACACTGACCTATTGATAACAATAACACTGTGTCTATGTTGACTTTTTTTTTTTTTTTTTTTTACATTTTGTTTTTTTTTTTTTTTTTTTTTACAGTTGTGCTATTATGCAATTGTTCATTCTGTACATTGTGTACATTTGTTCTTGCTCATTGTTTAGACAGTTTCACTCATTGCCTATTGCCCGCTGGTGTATAATCTCAGCACCATCATGGGCTATAATTACAGCCACCTGTGTCTGTGGGTTTTTTTTTTTGTGTGCTGGCTGTCTTGTAGCACGCTGAGGAAAGGCTCTGCCTGAAATGTCCATGCACATACACTACCAGTCAAAAGTTTGGACACACCTTCTCATTTAATGTTTTTTCTTTATTTTCATGACTATTTACATTGTAGATTCTCACTGAAGGCATCAGAACTATGAATGAACACATATGGAATCATGTAGTAAAAAAAAGTGTTAAATAACTCAAAACATGTTTTATAGTTTAGATTCTTCAAAATAGCCACCCTTTGCTTTGATTACTGCTTTGCACACTCTTGGCATTCTCTCGATGAGCTTCATGAGGTAGTCACCTGAAATGGTTTCCAACAGTCTTGAAGGAGTTCCCAGAGATGCTGAGCACTTGTTTCCCCTTTTGTCTTCACTCTGCGGTCCATCTCATCCCAAACCATCTCGACTGGGTTTAGGTCAGGTGACTGTGGAGGCCAGGTCATCTGGCGCAGCACTCCATCAATCTCCTTCTTGGTCAAATAGCCCTTACACAGACTGGAGGTGTGTTTGGGGTCATTGTCCTGTTGAAAAACAAATGATGGTCCAACTAAGGACAAACCAGATGGGATGCCATGGGGCTGCAGGATGCTTCATGGTAGCCATCCTGGTTCAGTGTGCCTTCAATTTTGAATAAATCCTCAACAGTGTCACCAGCAAAGCACCCCACACCATCACACCTCGTCCTCCATGCTTAACGGTGGGAACCAGGCATGCGGAATCCATCCATTCACCTTTTCTGCGTCTCACAAAGACACGGCGGTTGGAACAAAAGATCTCAAATTTGGACTCATCAGACCAAAGCACAGATTTCCACTGGTCTGATGTCCATTCCTTGTGTTTCTTGGCCCAAACAAATCTCTTCTGCTTGTTGCCTCTCCTTAGCAGTGGTTTCCTAGCAGCTATTTGACCATGAAGGCCTGATTGGCGCAGTCTCCTCTTAACAGTTGTTCTCG
>OMLB01057698.1:0-10074 GCA_900302555.1 Myripristis jacobus
CACAAACTTGTCAAGCAGCGAGATGACAGGATGGTGCCACTAGCTCTGAGGTAGATGGGACAGGCATTGAACATCCAACTATAAACCAAATACTATAAATACTATATGTTAAACATGGTAAAAACTGATGAAAATTCTATTTAAAAAATCTAAAACAAAATGCCAATAGAGAACTTGTCAAGTTATCAATTGCCATCTTGCAAATGTCAACTTGAATGTTTTTTTTTTTTAATGTTTAAAACTGCCACAACACATCTGCTTATCCTAGTTTATATATTTCTGCTTATTATCAATATTACCAGATCATGTTTCATAATCCAACTTTTAAGCACCAAAAAAGTTAGACTAACTAATTTATGGCAGGCAGACATGAGTCATTTACTTTCATGCACGATTTATTTGTCTCCCATTTCTGTTTAACAGGATTGCAAACAATTGATAATAGTACATAATGTTACCTGAGACACTGAGGAAAATGCCATAATGAGCCGCCAGGCCTTTGGGATTATTTACACAGGCCCGTTTGGACTCAGGGAGTTGCAGACACACCCATAGGAAGTGGGAGGGCCTCGGTAACTCTTCACCGTGGTTGTTGTTGCTGCTGCTGCTGATGCGTGTTTGTATCTTTATGTGCTCTTACAATCTTCACCTAAGGACTGTTCCCCGTGCATCATGTCGTCCACAGTAAAGAACATCACTGTGCACTGCAACCCGATTAATGAAGCGAATACGTTCAAAAAGGGCGACATCGTCTCTGGTCATATCGCTCTGGAGCTCGCAAAGGAATGCCATGTAGAGTCTCTGTCTATTAAATTCAAGGGAAAAGCCGAAGTGATGTGGACCGAGAGGCACGGCCAAACGACGGTGGTCTATCACTCCAAGGACAAGTATTTCAGCATCAAGCAGTTTTTTATTCGAGAAGAGAAAGGCCAAGGTAAGTGGGGAACTTCCGTCAACTTTGGTTGTGTCCCGCTGTTAACTCACACTCGCACCGATGGTGTTGTCGTTTGAGCGGGTCTGAATACTCACACACATAAGAGCTGCTCCTGGGCACAAAGCGTCTGAGCATTCAACAGCTCACCAGTTTGCAGCTTGCATCAACGCGCAAACATACCTGACAGCTTCACAATAAAAGCTCGCATAGCGGAGACCCAGGTTTGCGCGCTGAGCGGATGAGAGATGCGTGTCATGGCTTGTTTAAATGGCTAGTTCATAAAAATGATAATTACATAATGCGACTGTGCTTGTTTTTCTCAGGGGATGACTTTCAGGTGCTGCTGACAGACCAGGAGGGCAATGCATGTAAGTCATGTAAACATTATATTGCATTCGACAATCTTATCTCAAGTTGTGATGGGGCTTAATATACAGTTTTTTTTGTTCGTTTGTTTGTTTGTTTTTAGATCCAGTGGTTTTAATGTCTGCAGTGAATTTCTAATTTGCAGAGTGGCGTTTTTTTCATCATTTAATTTGTTGCAACTGGCTCACTGAGCCTCAGCGGCCGTCCTGTCTTGTTTACCCCAAAGATCCACATCCCGATAAGTTTAAAGTTGCAGTTTCTTTCAAAGGAATGTCCTCTGCAGTATTGAGAAACCTCCGGGTTTACACCAATAACACCAAGTCGAGCCGGTGGATCGTTTCCACAACACTTTATCGTCTTTAGTTAAGTGTTTCTGAGTGATTTCTGTAACTGGATCGTTTGTAGCGCACATGCTGCCTTCACAGGAGCTTGGACATCAGAGCACCTGTAGCAGTTCACCAACATGGCGTTTGCTGTGTCAGTTTAGGAAAATGGTCCCCATCTTGGAGGCTACGCATGAAATCAAGAATTAAGAGGAAATTAAGAGATTGTTCCTATGGAAGATTACTTTCCACTCTGTTTGTTTTGCACATGCACACACTGTTTTGCACTTTGAGCATCACATAAACTAATCACAGTGTTCAGAATCAGAGATATTTTATTGATCCTCGAGGGGAAATTGGGTCAGTTGCTCAACTCCTAAGAGAATTAAATTATACGGAAAAAGAAAGAAATAAGAAATCTAAAAATATGTCCCTTATGAATTCAAATTATTTATTTTGTATTTAAGAGGTTTATCTCTTACCAGGCTATCCTTGTAACTATGATAATATTCTTAAGTCACCTGCCTGGTAAAATAGAAATAACATCAAAAGGTGAGTGAGCAGGCTGCCCACTGGCTAACAGACCACAGGGTGTAAGGCGTGCCTGCTGTCAGTCGGTCATTAACATGAAGTCATTCATGCAAAGAAGTAGCGTGGATATCTGAAGTGGTTTTGGTGATAGCTGCAGGGATAGCTTCTGAGAGAGTATTGGTCAAATTCCAGAAACAGGAACAGTTAATGTCAGGGTACGTTTGAATGAACATGGCCTTTTTGTTAACAGTACCATAAGACTAAGAAATATGACTCTCTCTGCAGTGTCTCTTTAAATCCTCCTCAATAAAAGCCCTTTTTTTTTTTTTTTTTTTTTCATCTGCAGTCCTCGCTCACATTCTGCACATGATGTTCCCTGTGCCTAATTGTTTGCATGCCCACGAAACATGCCCACGGACCATTACAGAGTTGTTTAGGTTCATGCTATAATTTGAAATAACAACTAGGCAGTTCATTTCAATGAAATGTTAAACTTTTAGAAATGACTTGCCTGTTATTTCTGACTTTGGACATTTTATGGGCATTTTATATAAATAAACGTGAGGGCCAAATGTATGGTGTCATATTCAATGAAGTATCTGTGCAGAATAATAAGCAAGAAAACACTAAACTGTTAAAATTTTGCAGTTTGAGATGACCTAAAGAGAAAAAAAGGAAAATTAAAGGCTGCCATGTGTCTGTGTAATCAGGCTGGTTAATGAATATTGAATGAATACAAGTTCATGAGTCAGGATGATTGCAATATGCCTGGGTAGTAAGATGCTGTTTTTGACAGCCACAATAAAATAGCAGCCTTTTGATGGTTCTTTTTCAGACAGCAGTGTTATCGCTCCAGGTCATCATGTCTACCCTTTCACCTTTCAGTTCCCCATCAAGTAAGTACTGTCAGAAATTAAATAAAAAGATAAGACACAATGTTAAGTAATGAGTAGAAAGACCATATTTATTTTCCTTAAACTCTTGTTTCTGATTATTTTTTTTATTAAACAATGACTCCAGTTAGTTTTTTTTGAAAATGTGCCTGCATACTCCTGCATAATCTTGTCAAATACCTTATATTTTTATGCAAGATCAATTATAATAAGTAATTATATCAGTACAAATAAAGTCTTCCCAGTTTTATTTTGCAGATCTATAATACTATACATACTGATTTTACCTTTATGAGCAGTGCTTTCAGAAATGTCTACATTTTGACATTTCAAAATAATGGCCTTCTTTGCATATCTGTCTCAAACGAAACAAGCTGTTCATAGGATTGCCAGATTCAGAGGATGGCCTTAAGCATGTTATGATTGGCCTGCTGATCCTTTGCATTAGGGATATGCCTTCCTCCTTTCATGGTTCTGCGGGTAAAATTGTGTACTCACTGGAGGCCAGGCTGAGTAGATCGATGAGGATTGACAGCAAAGACTCGACTAAGATCATCTTTGTCTCAAAACCAGACCTGAGCAGTATCCCTGGACTAATGGTATGTGCTGACTCACATGGGAGAATGACAAATGTTAATCTATCTATCTATGAGAGATTCGCTTTTGTAATTGTTTCCCTGGTAGAATTACTATTTACTGGTTGATTTGACATGGCTCATTCGGTAGCACAACCATGTAGTGTCATTCTTATGTACCATAAGTACTATTTATTTCTCTTGGCTAGTATCAATTAAAGTCCTTCTGTTTTAATATCTGTTTCAGATACCACAGCATGACTCCAAAGATAAGAAAATGAAGTTTTTCACTTCAGGAACAGTAGGCATGGATGTAAGTCTGGAGAAGATGGGTTACCAGCAAGGTGAGAGCCTCTATTCAAGAGTGCCATCCATGGACACCGAGTCTCAAAGGTTGTGTCAAAAAGGCATTGTTGGTCTCTTTTGTAGGAGAGGGGATAAAGGTCATAGCCTTAATTCAGAACGACTCGTCTCGTGACATCAAGCCCAAGTACTGTGTGTACAGAAAGCACAGCTTCTTTGCAAACAAAAAGAGGAGGCTTGGTACCAAAGACCTCTTCAAAGAGGTTGGAGAGCCCATCCCCCCCTCGACTCACCAGAGGGTCACCCAGGTCCTTACCATCCCCGCCGACTTGGAACCATCCATCCTGAACTGCAGTATCATCAAAGCAGAGTACCGGCTCAGGGTAAGTGTCTAAGTGACCTTAATTGATGAAGAAATCATCAGTGTTTAAAACAGAGGTGTGTGAGTGTGAACATACATTCATAGTTGTGTGAGTACTGAATATTTTAAGTATACCTTCTGACATATTTATGCATATGGACATTCATCTTCATTCCAACAGAATTAACTAACGTGTCACAAAAATATCAAGCCTGCAATAATAAAAATCAGAATCCGGTGTAGTGCATGTTGTAATACTTTGACCATAAACTGATACTCAGATCAGCTGGGGGGAATATTATCTTAGCTCCTAATAATTTTATTACTGTGAATTGTTTGATGGGTAGGTGCTGTCTTGCATGTACTGCCACATGTGGCTTGATTTTGTTGTTCTGAGCCGTTCTGTAGATTATTTGAGCTTTTTGACCACAGGACTCTTAGTAAATCAATTTTCCATTCAGCTGTATATTCTTGCCTTTTTCTAATACAAAGGAAAAGGGACATACTTAGTTTTCTACAGCACATGCCGTGTACAAGGAGAGGATATACTGTATGTAAAAGTTTGTGCCAAAATTTCACCTCAGTGTTTATAAAATGCCACTAAAATTAGTTGCCTGGCATTAGTTCATAGTTCTCATATTCATGTGAGATTAACTAATTTTGATATGCAATATATGACCCAGATTTTCATGGAACTGAGCTGTGAATGCACCCTCAAGTGTTTTATGTATGTGTGAATTAAATCTAAAACAAAAGATTTTTGTTTTCTTCTTGTTCCTCCTCTTTTTGCCACAGTAGCAGCTTGTAGTGTATTTGTGATGTAAGCATATTATCAGTGAATCAAAGTCGCAATGAAAAAAGAAAATAAGCACAACAGCAGTTAATTGGGCATTGCTATGCCTTTTTGTCCAGATGGGTTGCTCCTGGCTCATTCCTCCCAGACTATTTGCAACAACAGCCTTGATCAGGTGCATATTAGTTAATTTGTGCCACAGGTACAGCAGCACAGTGTCCAATTCTGTAGTGTTATGACTTTTAAATACATGCACTTTCAAAAACTCTAGGCCTGCACTCTGCAGAGCCAGTATGGTTTAGAACCCTATTCTGCTCTCATTTATGTTGTTTCCCAAAGGAGTGATTATACATATGTAAACTGTGGCCTTTGTAAAAACAGTCATGTCCATAAGTTTTCAGTGTAGAGCAAAGGACTGTTCATTCATTATTAATTGTTGTCTCAATGAAAAATTATTTTATCTATGAGGTGAAACTCACTCACTCACAGAATCGCAGTTAGCTATAGGCCTGCTACATTTGAATGTGCCAGCTTTTGCTGCTCGTTAGGTAGCAGCAAGGGCGCCCACTTTCTTTTTAAACTGTTTAAAAGGAGTGTGGAATTGTGTAACTGTGTCAAATTGTGTAACTGTAACTGAGAAAGCACACAATGTATTACCCATTATTGGCTCTTCATCACAGCCAAACTTAAAATCCATCTTTGCACTTCTGGAAGCATTGTGATGGTAACCTCATGATAATGTCAGCCATGTTTTAGCTGTAATATGTGCCGTTGGTCAGGTCAGCAAAACTGACTAGTCCAGTTTTAGCACATGAAATCATTCGGGAAGCAAGATTTGTCCAACATGCCTCGAAAAGTCAACCAAAAACACACTATTAAGTTGACTGCAGGCACGTGTAATCTGTTAAAAAACTCTAAGCTACGTTTTACACATAAACCCTAGCAGAACATGGGGACAAATAAATAGTGGTGCTTTGCATCTATGATAATGTGTGTCCTTGTTAAAAGCTATACATAGAAAGACTATAGCCTCGGGCCAGGTTTTTCTCACTGAGCCACAGATATGTAAATGTTTATATGCCGGTGTATTTTCAGTCATACCACACATGAACGTCCCTTTCAAATTCCTGAAAGTTTTTCTTAACATGCATGTTCTTGATTTGGGTCACACCAGGTTACAGCCTTCCCAAGTATGAACTTTGTAAAAGGCAGGCAAACAGGTTGCAGGCCAGTCAGAACACAGACAGGCAGTCACTTGCATGCACACTGATACCTATGGGCAATTTAGAGTCCTCAGTTCATGTGACTTGCATGACTTGAAATGTATAGTGAAGTCAGAGAGGAAATACTCACAGACATGGAAAGGACAGGCAAACTTTTTTCCAGCCTAATACTACAGTTCTCCTGCATTTCACCTAAGCCCTAGGCTTACTAAGCCCTGGGCTTACTGTAGCCCAGGGCTTAGGTGATGCTTCAACTCACACTTGCACTTATTAACCCAGGCCTTACAGTAAGCCCTGGGTTAAGGATTCACACTTGTCTTCAGAACACTTGTACAATTCATATTGGACAACAAACATTCTGTTGCTTTTGTTCTAATTTCAATTCACACTAGACACCTTATCGCTGATTACTCTTGTATCTCCAGAAAATCAGGGATAGCCCTGCTCTGGACCTTTGTTTAGTAAGTTCTGGCTTAAGGGTTGGCATATCCCACATTCTAAGTTGGAAGTGTGAAACAGGCTAATGGGGACCCTATGGGCTCAGTGTATGGTGTTTCACCATACACTGAGTGTATGGTGAAAAGTGAATTATTTTTTTTTTCTTCTGCATATTTCATCTATAGGTCTACCTTGATGTCAAGTATGCTTCAGACCCAGAGATCAAATTCCCAATAGTCATCTTACCTGCTTCTGAGGTTCCTGCCATGGACCAACCACCTGCTTATGCTGGATTTGGATATGAAGCCTCTTGGAACCCAAACCAACCAACCTGGGGCGCTGCGGCACAAGCCCCAGTGGCATTCCAACCTGCAGAGCCCCCACCTCCTTATGGACAGTATGGGCTGTACCCGACCATGTCCGATTTTAACAAAAAATATTAATGACGCCGTTCTGAAGATACTTTGTGTACTGTCATTAATAAGGATATCCAGGGACTACAGCTGACTTGTTTTTGAATCAAATTGTCAGCCTATATTACTGTATGTGTGATGTTCTTGTACAGTGTCTAATAACTGTTCCACATTGTTACACATAGTGGAACATAATGGACAAACTGTGCTGTGCAGTGATACCACTCGGAGAGAAATGTAATGTTGGGGGGGCAGACACAATATAGGAGCAGCTAATGAATGTAGCTAATACATACACTCTATGATGCCACTGATCTGGTATGAAATAACACTCAGCTATTACAATTGTCTATTTTTTTGCATGTGTGTCAAATCATTTTTACTCTTTTACCATATACTAACCAGGATTTAATGTACCTGTATATGTGCGTGTTCATATTATGCATTTTGTAGTGTTTGTTAAACAGTTACAGTCTAGATCATTTGAAAATATATGTACCCGCTTCCCAGTAAAACACATTTAAAATAACTACTGACATTCTGACACTTGTTCCTGATGTGCTTCCTAGTACACATTATGTAAGAACAGTTCCCTTAAACGCTTATTGCTATGGTGATAAATGCTTTTCAAGTCACATGCTATATTTTTTTGAAATCTCACTAGATAAATATTATGTGTGTCAATGGATAGATGCATCATGGATAATCTTGTCAGAGTGTAGCATTTGACAATCTGCAATCTGAGTGTAAAGACACCTGGCTCAGGTGTGTACCCCGCCTTGTTGTTAATTGCTGTGGCCAGTAGAATGACCATAGAAAGTATTGAGTATGATGCAAAAAATGTAGAGAATGTTTTTGTTTGTTTTTTTCAAGAGAAGATGCAGTTACAGGAAGCATTATGCTTCTGATTTCCAAAGACATGAAAATTGAGTACTTAGCTGTGAAGACCAAAGGGAAAGCAAATGTGTTATAGATTGAGCATTATGGATCCAGTGCTCATGTTCTGTTTTGTGCCAAAAAGATGTTTGTCTCCATTGAAAAGACAATCCTGAAGGAAGGATGAGGAAGTGTTAAGTTGTTCCCTGTTCTTCCCTTTCTCCCCCTTGATGTAGGATCTGAAATTGTGACACCAGGAGGGCACGAGCATTCCCTTGCTTTCGAACTACATGAGATTTAAGCACCACATAAAATGAGAAAAATGTGTGTATTGACCCTCTCTGTTATTCAGTTGTACTCACTTTGCCTGATATATTTTTAAAACCGTTTTTTTCTTTATGCTATGTCTGCTTTCAGGATCTGCCAACAACCTTAAAGGCAAAACAAAACTGATGCATTTTCTTGAAGCAAGACTGTGCAGATAGATGAGACTGGCTAGTAAAGCCAAGACAAAGTCCATAATGGCTTCCAAAATAGACATTCCTCAGAATGTCTGTCTTGGAAGTTTTGCTTAAAATTAATATGCAAATGATGCCGATGACCATGGAAAAAACTAAGGCACTCCACCTTTGAATAAAGTAAAATAACTATTCCTTGAGCAAGGCAACTGAGCAGATTATTGCATATCAAGAAGACAGAGTCAGGGTAAAGTAATTCAGTTACTTTTGAGAGAGTTATTAACTGTAACTAATTGCTGATTTTCAGTAACTCTGATGATAATATCCTCACATCATCGGTATCAGCAGATAATGGCTTTAAAATAAAAATTTCTTTGAGTTTCTAATGATCTTTTCTTATGTCACATGTATCATTATCCTCTTTGTTTAAAATGGTGGGTTTAGGCGAATGGGATAAATGGCGCCAGTGGGTAGAATGAACCACCCCTTGATCACAGAATAAGACAGAACATTTCATTTCACCCAGGCTGTGGTGGAGATGAGCCCGTGGAGAGAGTGCCATCCAGGACCAAAAGCATGTTTCTGTCATGAAAAGTGCATTCATCATGATTAAAATATCACAAGTTTTGTGTTTTAACAGAAACAAATAACACTGGTGTGTTACTGCATATTGGATTACCACAGTATATTCTTCAAATTGAGATCATAAACATATCACAAACATGAGTTGGCAGAAGTCTGTCAAGCAGTTTTGTCAAAATGGAGGTTGTGGGCCAACATTTGGGCCAAATTGAGCCAAAACAATGTAAGCTTACCCAAAACAATGTAATGTTCAGATTTTCTTAAATGTTAAATATAGCCTATGTACAAGTTTTATTTTCTGTTGTAGACAATTCATTAGTATGACAAGACAAAACATGCATCCATTATTTTTTCTATTGGTATGACATTTGAAGTAGTTTGTCATCCAGCAGAGGGCGCTCTAAGGCTTTGCTATTACTTGGCCTACTGCATGTCCTAGTGACCTACCAGTTAACCAAGCCAGTAACATTATGTTGTTTGCTACAAGGTAAATGGGATGAATGGGATGAAATACATTGTAAAGTATTGCATGTCATTTCAAATTTATTCAAACTTGATTTTTTAGAAAAGTGACAGCCCTATTTATACCCTTAACTCTCCAGACAGGGGAAAGATATAGCAGAACAGGCAGTTATGGAATATGAACCCCTAACTTCCATCAGTAAACCTTTAATAAAACACTGAAACTAAATAAAACACAAAACTGAACAATGTTAAAATGAAACTGACAACAAAATAAATTGAAAATTTAACAAAATATCCAGGCTGCATTAATTTGTGCAGAGTTGAGGGTTTTATTTTTTTATGCAAGACTGAACTAATTCTTCACTGCTGCTTGTTATTCCTCCCACCACCATGTTTGTGTGTGTGTGTGTGTGTGTGTGTGTGTGTGTGTGTGTGTGTGTGAGAGAGAGAGAGAGAGAGAGAGAGTTGAAGGAGGGAGACAGAGAGAGACAGAGAGAGAAAGGAAGTGAGTCTGGCCAGAGGAGGTGATTGCAGAAAGCT
>OMLB01057709.1:0-16442 GCA_900302555.1 Myripristis jacobus
GTCATGAAAGGGGATAAGTAGCTAGATGCTAACACACACACACACACACACACACACACACACACACACACACACACACACAAGCCTTACATATCCATTCTATCCTCAACAAGAACTTGCAAAGTCACATTTTCATGAAAGAAAATACTTTGTTTGCATTTGTAACTTTGATTCTGAGCAGATAGCCATGATCTGTGGAGTTCCCCAGGGGTCCATATTGGGACCTCTCTTATTCAGTCTCTATACGCTGCCATTAGGCCAAATTTTAGCCTCATGGGGAGTAATATGAGGTGGCCTACCATAACTATGCTGTTGACATACAAATCTACTTAACAGTTACACGAAGCAACTATGGACCTGTTGATACATTCTCTGTGCACTGAACAATTCAATGAGTGGATATGGCAAATTTTCTTTCAAAGATTAGATAGAGGTAAATGTCTTTGGTGCACAGAAAGAAGGCATAATGTTACTGCCTACCTTGACTCCCTGTTTCTCTTAACTAAGAATCAAGTCAGAAATCTTGGTGTAACCCTGGACATTTCAAAAGCCTCTTCAAATCTGTTACTTCATCGGTTTTCCCTTTGGGGTTTAATAAGGCTATCTAATCTACTCTAATTAAATCTAATCTTACCATTTGAAAAATATTGTGACTCAGAGGATTCATGTCCAAGCAAGACCTAGAAAGGCTTACCCATGTATTTTTTTGCAGTAGCTGAGATTACTGCTGTGGTCTGCTCTTAGGGCTTCCAAAAAAAGCTCTTTGGCAACATATTAAATGCCTTTTCCTGGGTTCCAACAACAACTATGAACTACAAGCACATTACACCAGTCCTAAGGTCCCTACAGTGGTTACCAATCAAGTCAGAGAACTGATGTTAAAATCTTGATTCTTGTCTACAAATCACTCAGTGGTTTTGGGCATAAATACTGACATGCTTGTATCATATGAATCTTCAAGGTCTCTTGGGTGACCTGGGACTGATCTGTTGGCTGTCCCAAGAGTTCAAACAGAACACAGAGAAGCAGCATTTAGTTATCCTGGAATAATCTCCCAGATGATATCAGACAAGCCAACACTGACTACTATTAAATCCAGACTTAAAATGTTTATGTTCTGCACTGCCTATTCTGCCATGTAATGAAACCTAAGCTGAACTACCTCTTCTGATTCTATTTTTCCTCATTTTACTTTATTTTTATTATTGCATAAAGCACTGCATATAAAATTTGCTACATATATAAAGCTGCCCTGCCTCTTCACCTGCGTTTCAACTGGCACATTAAGAGTAAATAATGACAAAATTTGCATTTTTGGGTGAATTATTCCTTTAAGTAGGATTAACCTGTATTGAACAGGTTTATCTGATGAGACTGCAATGACAAATGGTCTGTAAATTGATCAGAGTTAAAGTATTTTTGAAATGGAAAGGGACAGGCGTGTCTGAGCTTTACAGACCTTATTAGCCTTCTGAGACTCCCATGCATCGTAATACACAGGAAGTATTCCAGCTCAGCGTGATGCATTGTGTTCTGCCAGCTGATAATATTCATCACTAGTTCATTATGGATGAATGACGGAGGCAACAAGGCTTACTTGTTAATCAGTGACTTCCCTCATACTGTTGCCACAGGGCTGCAATTTTCCAGTTTTATCTGGGTCATTTAAGACATCCAGGACAATGAATGCAGTAGCTGTGCATAAAAATAAATGTTTGAGTGTGGAGTGGGGTTGGCATTTAATATCTCCAGCAGAGATACCCAGCAAAACATATGATAAAACTGGATCAATGAAGTGAAGATTAAAATTATGAGATTATACTGCAAGCAAACTGTCACAGGTTTGATCAGCCTGATCCCCTGAAATTTTGTGCAGTCAGCACAATGCTTGTACCCTGGGCACAGAAACTGAGAGAACTCAGTTTTCCCACCCCAAAAGCATAACTTGAAGGAGACAGCTTGTTGTCTGACAATGAAATGGTGTGATAGAAAATAAGGGTATTATGATCAGGGTGGTGATGCCTTCAGCTCTGACGACCCAGGTTTAACTTCCTGGTACTTACCATTTTTAAAAGCTGACAGATTGATAATAGTGTCCAGTTAAAAATTCAAAACATGTTTTCTAATGGTACTCTAAATTACAGGGTAGATTTGAGAGGCAGCAACAGCTTGTTTAACAGAAACACAACTAGCAGTACTCAGCTTCTGAGCCAACTGCCAGTGAACAAACATAACCCAAATTACTTTCCAACAAAAGAAAATTATTAAAAATCCTAATATATTTTCATGTTATTTTTTTTATCATGGTTTGTACACAGTTTTACATGCAATCATCTTTCCAGCACCACCCATAAAACAATTATTAGATCTGCCACATAAAAAAGCTGTTAACATTCATGTTGTATGAAAATATACCCTGGATGTTTGGTTTATCATGTAAAACACTGGACTAATGCACTATATCCACAGTATGTTTCCAGGCAACACAGACACCACCATCTTGAGTTTGCCTTTCCACTTTTGATGCAATTATTTATTTTCTCCTTCCTTGCTTGCTCTCTCTTTCTGTCTCAAGATGATAGTCATAGCAACAGAAATACCTTGTGCGCTACTGAAAAAGTCATAAGTTAACAAGACCGCGCATCAAGACTGCACTATGACAGCACTGCAATCAAGCCAATGTAAACACCAATATATTTGACTGCTGACGGTTGCAAGGCCATCACACTGATGCAATGCTCAGTACACACACCCAAGTGAACCCACCTTGTACCCATCAATTACCCAGAGTGAGAGAAAGAAAGACTGAAGTATCTCATAGCTCTGATGTCATTGTGAGGCTCATCATTCTGCTGGATTTGCCTGCTAATTGGCTCGGAATGGCCTTCAGTACAGAGAACATCTCACACGAATGGAAAGAGTGAGCAGATAGAGGAGCCTGTGTGCAACAGCCAATTGGGGAAAATAGTCTTCTTTGCCACTCAGGTTTGCGAGTTAGTTGATTAAAAACTCTGGCCATGTGAAGAAATATGAAATATATGAAGCCGCAGAGAAAAACCAAGAGAAACAGACGAGAGAACGATGAATAGAGGCAGTCAGGCACACTGACAGGAAGTAGTTCATGTTTATCAGCCAAATCAATCTGGCCAACATCAACATTATCACCTATTACTGGAAGCAGGGGGCCGGCACAGCATGGCACTGTGCTGTGCTATTTACTGGACAATCTATATGATTACTGTAATCAGCATGTAATTATCGTTTGCTCGGGTTGGGTGCGGGGAGTGGGGGGGTTGTATGTGTGAGCAACTGAGTGCGTTTGCAAAGACATGCAAACACACTTCAAAGAAACAAGAGCTTCACTCAAAAGTGGAACTTTTGAATGTGAAGTTTTTCCCAACGAGGTCTGTTTATTTTACAATCTTGTCTCAATCAAAAAATGACACCACCATCATCACATTCATCCATGTGATGTAATACCAATTATATACCAACAGGTATTCATAAAAGCAAATTTACAATGACAAAATTCTCTGTCTGTCTGTCTAGCTGCTTGAATTCTGATTCACACATCAGCCAATAACAGCCAGGGGGCGTAAGCCTACCACAGTGTCAATCAATTATGGCAGAAAGACTTTGTCATGTCTGATGGACAACTTCCCTATTCTTTCATTGCCAAACACAGTTTACACAGCTAAAAAAGCCAAAACAAGGGAGACCTGAAGAGGAGCAAAGGTTAAGTTATGTAATAAGTGGGACAATCCACTATGACGTGGTCTTCACTTGAAAAGTAATGACCTTCATGGAGGACCAGTTCACCACTGGCTTCTACACCGCAGTTACTATTTTTCAATAGAAGACTATTTTGTCTTTGATTATTTCTTACACTTATGTGAGCAAACAAGTTTGTTTTGTTTTATATATGTGAATTTCTCTTTGTGGAAGCTTCAGCCAACAGAGACTCCTATCTTTGTGTATGGGGAGTTGTCCATATCTAACATTTTGACATATGTTATAACATTTACATTTGAGATTTAGGGAAACTGCCAAATTGTAAACAACATGAAGTTGTAGAATTTTCTTCTGAGGGATTTTAGGCACAAAGAAAAAATATTTTTCACTCACAGAGGCTTACACATACATGCACCATCTACAGCCACAAAAAACAGAAACAGATTACCTCATTCTATTTTGTGGCAGCCCTTGTCATTGCCATGGTAACTATAAACAGCCATGTCAGGTGTGGAGTTAAGCCACAGACATTTTTTAAAAACACATACATTTGATTTTTACCTGTGTGAATTTGATTGTGTGGTGTTGAGCAGGCAGTATGTCCAGGCTGCTCAATAGTGCAGAGGCTTTCCCATGCTGACGAGACTAAACCTCTGGGGTAAACACTGAATCCTGAATGACTTAATTTTTTCACATGACAATGGACAAGTTGAATGATATCAAATATCAAGGTGTGCAGAAATACCAGTAGCCCATGGGTATCAGCCTTCAGAAACTCAGTTGAATGATCTTGATGATGATATCTTATGCACTGTGATTGCTGAACAAAGCAAGTCATTTGCAAGAAAATCATTTTATTTCAAAAAACAATTGAAGAAAATACATTTCTCAGGTTTATTCAATGGCTTGTTGTGTTATTGTGCTTTTTAAAAGCAGCCACTCAGAGTAGAGTGTAGTGACTTTCAGCATGCATATGAAAGGTGCTTTCCTCCATCATTAGTTTTCTTCAAGGTCAGGGTGAAGAATTCAAACCCAACAGTGAACACACACCTCAGGAACAGCTTTAATGGAAGTATTGACTTTTATTCAACACCCAAGCGCTTCATTATGTGGAGAAAAATATCTTCATAGCACGTCTGCGTTAAACGTTCTATGGCTACAGTATGGTCCATTAGGCATTCTGCACTGGTATTTAGCTGTTGCATACTGTATGCATATTTAGGCACTATGCAGTATAAAGCACAGTATTGTAGGCCTACTCTCTGAATGAAGTGAATATATTCATCCATTCATCTGTCCATCCATTTTCTATAACTGCCTCTTCCTGCTCAGGGTCAATTTCTTTATTCCTGCAGGGGAAAATGATTTTTTCTGGTGCTTAGAAACAAAAAATGAGAGCTTTAAAGTTCCAAACAAAAAGCTTAACCCACAATTTCTATATGTTGTTCAGTTGTAAAGTCAAGTATAAAGGAACTTGGTGCCGTGTACATTTCAATCATACATAATTTATTCCTTGATTTTTAGGATTATTTGTGGCAGCATAAATACTAGCAAATGGAAATTCTGGGCTGTACAATTTTGAATGCAGACGACACAACCACACAACAGCAAACGTCAGGGTGAGCACACTGCATATTGAATATAACATTATGAATGATGTAATGTACTTTATCCATAAAATACTCCTTAATCAAACTGGATTTACAGTTTACTGTAAGCATAAGCATGACTGAAGGAGTGGATAAGGTGGGAGCAAGTACACATGCCTGTGTATAAGTACACAATGTATTTGTGTGTGTATGTGTGTGTGTGTGTGTGTGGGGTGGGGGCTGGATGCTTGATCCTGACGTATGAATCATCAACCAAGCATTAATTGAGTTCACATACACATCAGCTCCCTGTGGAGAGTGAAAAAAAGAGAGAGAGAAAAAAAAGAATCTCTCTGCATCTTGTGATTTGCTCATGTCTCTCGCCTCCTGACACCGCGAGGACTGAGGCAGACTATTAGCGAGAGATTATGTCGAATTTAGAGAAGTTGTTTTCCCCGTGTGGACGGCTCAGACTGGCAGGCGGGGACGAGGGCGTTGAGTGTTTATCAGCTGCTGTCGTGAAATCTCCCAGAGGGCTTTGATACAGGCCGCGGTGATTCTGCTGGACGGAAGTCACAGAATCTGCCGGAACGTCTGTCAGACAATCTGCAGCTAAATCTGACGTTCGCAGACTGGATGGATGCTTGATGGGCCACTGCTCTGTGTGTGTGTATGCATGTGGATTGTGTGTGTGCAGAGGCAGAGAGAAAAATAAAGACAAAAGACAATAAGAGACAAAGAGCATTTCTGCCCACGTGTGTTTTTGTGTTTGTGTGTGTGTGTGTGTGCATGTGTGTGCGTGCGTGCGTGCGTGCCTGCATGTGTGTGTGTGTGTGCATTCATGGCAGTTTGTGTGACCCTACGAGGATGTGCATGTGTGTGGGTGTGTTTGTGGGTGTCTTTGTGCTCATGTCTTGTGTTTTCCAGGAGCACTAACATGACTTTTGTTTGCTTGTTCTAGGCTCATGTCACTATTTTTTCAAGCTGTCAGTTTAAATCATTTGTATGTGCTGAATAATTTGGTTACAATGCAAATGGACGGTCTGGTCGTGTAAATGATGTGTCCAATATACTGTAACATCCACAGCAGCAGCCTAAGGATGTTACAGCCTATTTTACTGAGGATATTACAGCCTATATTTGAGCCTATTTTTCTTCCTCTTCAGCAAGCGTTTTGACATTGAATAGATATTGATACGGCAGGCTGCATGGACACAGGAAACCATGTAAACACAGGGACAAAAAAAAAAAAAAACAGCTGTGGCAACATCCACAGATGCACTGCAAAAAACTCCATCTCAGTTTCACTAGATGATGCAGGAAATATCTATAGATCCACTGTGAGGAAAAAAGTAATCTTAAGTAATTTAATTGCATACTGTATTCTGTGTTAAATTCTTGTTTTTCTTTAAACAAGTGAAATAATTGGTTTCTTATACAGTTCCAGTTTTGGTATAAATATTTTGAAACAAGGCTGGACAATGGCACTTACAGACTGTGAAATTTCAGCAAACTTTTTAGTTTATTGCACGGCACACGATGTGACATGGCTCAAATAAACTTGGTTACAACATCAGGTTTGATGTATGCAGACTGTATGATGATCACACGTGCAGTCTGATGATGATGATTTCACTGCTTACCATGATTAGTGGTAAACAATGAAGCTAAGCAAAAGAAGGAGGAGAACGTGGACCCAGTTGTTTTCTTCTTTGTTTAGCACCAGTGTCGTGCTGATCACTGCGTCCTTTTAGGCTGCATTCCTCTTTGCTGGTTAGTAGACAAAGGTTGTAGCAGCAGTGGCGTTGTGAGCTGGTCATCCTAAATGTCTGACACTGTCAGAAATTTGTCCCGCACTCTCTTTGATCACAAGACCAAGAGAGCAGACATCTTTGAACCTTTCTCACAGTCCACTGTTCTGGAGCCACGACCAAAGACATCGCCATATTGCTTCCACATTGGTCATCTTTTGTCTGGGAGAGCACAAAAATGCTCAGTGTATGCCTGACGCCCTGACCTAAGGCAGATCAGCCCACTAGGATCTGGATCTTTGGACTGCATTGGAGCTAAGTGGGAAAATATCTTTATTTTCATTATCATTATTACTATTTTTGGGTAAATTGTTTCGTTTGACATTTTATAGTTTGAAGTTATTTGAGGGTTTATATGATCACTGGGTTGCCTTTGCAGAGGAGAGTTGCTGAAAAAATTTTGTTTATTTTTCATGCCTCCTGCAGATGCAGCAGATGATCTGGCTAATAGAACTCTGAATGATTACAATCGTGTTGGGCTATAGTCTATAACGTTGGAGAAAAACAGGCTGTTTGCTGCATTGCAGAATATATTTCCTGTGATTGGTGGAATGGGCGTGCGTCTCAGAGGGATATGAGGGATATGCAGAGGGATGTGCAGTGAAACAAATCCTAATCACACAGTGTGTAATATGGCAATTGAAGTATCCTTCAGTTTATTGTTAAGAACTAAGAGTACATCCATGTCATGCAAACAGAGCCAAACATAATTTTGTTTTATCTCCCAAGGTGATCCCACTCCAGCCTCGGCGTGCTTTCCACCAGCTCCGTTTGTTCTCCTCCACACCTTTCCTGCTGTACTAAATAATTGCAAATGGACACGTAACAATTTCATTTTCCCCAAACAGTCAATTCTTGTCACAGCACCAAATTAAATTCTCAAGCAGGACACACACAAGTGCTGACATTATGTTTTGTTATATTTTCTCATTGGCTGTTGATGTTTTCACACTGTATTCCTGCAGGACTGTCGTGGCCTCGCTCTTGACAGCAGCAACCTCTCAGGCAGCGTTTACAACAGCGTTTACCTGGAAAAGTTGTGGAAAATAATAATGGACTAAAAGTTTGTGAAATTGGAGCAAAGTTGACTATGTTTCTTCAACTGTAAGTTTAAGATAGGTTAAATAACAAATAATATATCATATAAAATCATTTATAAATGCAGAAGAGGCTGTAATCAGTTAGTCTCCTTTTGGTGTCCTTGCCTCTGCATCTGCCCTATCCCCCCAACAATGAATGACTTCATGCATACACTATGTGGATAAAAGTATCGAACCACCTACACATTACACCTACAAGAACTTTTATGAGGTCCCATTCTATATCCATAGGTATTAATATGGAGTTGGGTTTACTCTTCAGTTTACATGGAAAAAAAGATGGTAGCAAAAGCAAATGTCAGGGTGAGCATAACCAAAATATCAAACAAAACAAGGTCTAGTAATGAAACTGAACTTGCAGATCAAAACAAACGAAAATAAGGTACAAGTCTCTTACCTGGCTACCTAACATAAACAGGAGAGAAAGTAATAAAAGAAAAAGGCTTCTCAGCTCTACAATCCACAGCTACCCAGACTGCCCTAAAGTACTTCACCATATGTCTATATACACAACAATAACATGAAAATCACAGCAGCACCGTCAGGCTGGGAGCCAGGGAGGAGGATGAATGAGAGGTGTTGCACAGACCGGTCTTTTAAATTAAGCACCATCAGCCTACAATCAGTGGCCACCACCTGCAACTCAGTATATTAAAAGGAATCAGAATCAGTGTGAGCAACCGGCCTGCAGGCAGGGAGGGTAAACAACAGAAACACATTCACATACCATTAACCCTGGGTCAAAACACTGAGTCAGCAGAGCGTTGGTGACTTTTACGCACTATGCGCCTCAGCACTCGGCGACCCCGCTCTGTAACTTTACGTGGTCTGCCACCTAGTGGCTTAGCTCCACTTTGCAATAATCCCACTTCCAGCTGATGGTGGAATATCTAGGAGGGAACAAATTTCACCAACTGACTTGTTGCAGTGGTGGCATCCTACTACGTTACCATTACAGTACCACACTGGAATTCAGTGAGCTCTTTAGAATGAGCCAATCTTTCACAAATGTTTGTAAAGGCAGACTGCATGGCTGGCTGCTTGATTTTATACACCTGTGGCAATGGAACTGAATGAAACACCTGAATTTAATGATTAAGAAGTGTGACACTTTATACTTTTGTCCACATAGTGTATATCACTATTAAAAATTTGCTGGATTGCAGAACCTGGGGTCAGGGTGTGGGTTATTTATGCCATATATTAGCTTCAGTTCAAAATTAGTTTATTGACTGTGTGAGAAAATGCTATTTGGTAATATATACAGTATGTAATCCATATGGGCAGGTATAAGCGTCTGTAGCCTACATTTTTCTTTATTTTTGTTTATCTGTTGTTGTTTTGTTTATCTGTTTATACACTATGCAATGCTGTTTGTCATGTTTAGTGTCTTATAAGCCCATGCGGGTTGGGCACCTTGAGTGCATGACACTTAAATAAAAATTCATTCATTCATTCATTCTAAGCCCAGTTGGCCACACCTGTGTAGGCTGCAGTTACAGATGCCAATGGAGGATGGTCATGAGCAATGTGTGCACTGCTTAGCACTGGACCATGCACACAAGGCCAGCCAGGACCCTGCCTTTTTTTATGAATTGCTTTATCCTGCCAGCATGAGTAAGGGAGGAGCTAGAGCTAGAGCTAGAGCATTTTCTCAAAAACGTTCAGCCACTCCCTCTGAGCAGCTTCAGCCAGAAAAGGAGGTGAAGCAGCCAAGAATACTGGTTTGGAGTGACCACATTGGCGTAGAGTCCCAGTCACTTCATACCCCAGGAGCTACCAGGGCAGGGCTGACGATGCCCTCCCTTCAGCTACGGGGACAGCCGCATCTACTAGCCAATGCCCCACTTCCACCCTAGTAGTGCAGGAGGAGCTAGATCTGGTACGCTCCGGGTCTAATGCATTGGACAAAGGTGGTGTTGATATCCTGGGGTGTGACACAGAGGGTGAAGACCTCCCCCCAGGTCAAGAGTATGTGGAGGAAAAGGAGGAGGAGCAGGAGCAACCACCTCCCCTCTATCACCAGCTCATTACAAGGGCTGCTCAGGCACTGGAGATGCCAGCAGAGCAAGGCTCTGGGGCTTCCCGTTTTGATGATGAAGGGACAGGTCAGTCACGCCCCCTTTCAATACCACTGCTCCCTGATTTAGAGGTCCTGGTACTCAGACAGTTTGAAAAGCCATCTGAAGCCAGTCAGGATTATGTAGACAACTGGCATGTGTGCATGGTTGGGAGAGGTTTGGCTGCAGCCTACTACCTCCTATGGATCAGGCTTTAGGGGCTTTGGTGTCCCCCACTAAATTGGGAAGCCAAGATGCCCAAGCAGGAATAATAAGATGATAGATGCCATGCTCACCAGAATGCAGGGAACAGTGGCAATCCAGGGTCAGCTGGTTAACACAAGGGCTATTCTGGCCTTGTATCAGCGCCAGCCTGCAAAACAGTTGGAGGAGAGAGGCTCTGACCTAGCTGCTGAGGTGTAGCAGATATCCTCCCCCCTAGCTAAGCTGATGAAGGAGCAAATGGGGTCACCAGGCAGGGCTATGGCCTGTTTGCTTAGGCTACTTAGGCTGTTTGTTCTGCCATCTGCCTTGCTTGGGCCCGATGCAAATAAGATGCTCCAGCAGAACCAGGATGCCGGTGTACTTGGGAGAAGTTACTCTGGCAGGGCTGTGAACAGCATGATTTGACAACCGCACAGGCTGAGCTGGCTTGAGGGGCTCCAGGTGACCTAAGGGTCTTGTTGGAAGCTTACTAGCGGAGCCAAGATAAACATGCCCAGCGGAGTGGGCATTGTCAGGGCCAGGGCTCCCCCCAAGCCCTCCCCTAAGTCCTGGTGGTTCTGTGAAACCAGCTTCCTCTTCTCACCTCTTGGGACAGCACATGTCCTTGGAGATCGTTAGGACGGACACCAGGGTGGTTTTTACTATGACTAAAGGGTGTTTAGTTTCTGCGCCAGCCCCACTGACCACTGGTGGTGGCAGACTCTCGGCACCCGGGGGGTTTTGGCTGCGGTGATCCACACTCTCTTGGCAATAACAGGGGGTGGAGTAGAACAATTGGCAAGCTGGGTTTTATTCACAGCACTTCCTGATTCCCAAGAAGGATGGGAAACTTAGACCAATATTGGATTTGAGTTTTTGAGGCCCCTACGATGCAAAATGCTGACTGTGCCAAGGGTTTGACACGCCACCCTCCAGGGCGCCTGGTGTGCCACAATTGACTTAGAAGATGCATGTTTTCAGATCCAAATATGGGAGGGACACAAATGCTACCTCAGATTCACCTTTGACAGCAGAGCCTTCCCATTTAGTATATCACTCGCTGCCAGCACATTCACAAGGTGTATGGACGCAGTTCTGGCACCCTTGCATCGGGAAGGTCTTTGAATCCTTAGCTACCTGGACTGGCTGGTGTGTGCTTATTCAGAGGAGCAGTGCCAACAATGTGGCTCCAGCTCTCACAGTCCAACAGAGTTTTTAGCGATGTGGTTGGACACCACAGCAGCTACCTTTTCCTTAACTTCAGGGAGACATGCCACCATCAGGGCTTGCCTGTCCCAGTTCCATCTGGAGGCCAGGGTAACCTGGAGATTGTGCCTCCATCTCCTAAGGTTGATGTCAGCCACAGTGAACATTGTGCATATGGCTCTTCTGAACATGCACTCAGTGCAGCACTGCCTCCTAAAGCCTTGGTCTTTGTCCACAGAGAAACCTGCAAGCCAGAGTGCTGATGACACGTAGGCTGTGTATAGCTCTGGTGGGACCAGCCAGCCAATTTGAAATGTAGCAATGCACTGGGGCGAGTGTTGTGTCGGTAGGTGGTGTCATCTGATGCATCTCTGGTAGACTGGGCAGCTGTCCACGAGGGCAGAAACATCAGCGACAATGGCATGGGTGCTTTCTAGCACAGCATATTAGTCTTTTGTAATTGCAGGTCATCTATCTAGCTCTTCTGCCCTTCCTTCCAGAGCTGAGGAGCTGACATGTGCTGCTGATAACAGACAGCACAGTGGCAGTGGAATATATAAAGAGACAGGTGGGCTTGGGCTCCCCTCACCTGTGCAGATTGGCTCAAATAATATGGGAGTGGGCAAGTCCCTGAGGGCAAAGTACATGCAGGGTCCTATGAGCCTGGTAGAAGATCAGCTCTCAAGGCAGCATCTGCCTATCCTTGGTGCAATGTGAGACAGGTGGATTGCATCTATTGCACTGCCCCTGACATCCTTCATTGGGAAAGAAAGGTGATCTAAGCAACTTTGAGTTCACAATCTGCTCAGTTACTGGGATTTTCAGGCACAACCATTTCTAGGGTTTACAAAGAATGGTCTGAAAAAGGAAAAACATCCAGTATGCAGCAGTCCTGTGGGCGAAAATGCCTTGTTGATGCTAGAGCTCAGAGGAGAATGGGCCAACTGAATCAAGCTGACAGAAGATCAACTTTGACTCAAATAACCACTCGTTACAACCGAGGTATGCAGCAAAGCATTTGTGAAGCCACAACAGGAACAACCTTGAGGCGGATGGGCTACACCAGCAGACGACCCTACCGGGTACCACTCATGTCCACTAAAAATAGGAAAATGAGGCTACAATTTGCACAAGCTCACCAAAATTGGACTGTTGAAGACTGGAAAAATGTTGCCTGGTCTGATGAGTCTCGTCAGAATTTGGCATTAACAGAATGAGAACATGGATCTGTCATGCCTTGTTACCACTGTGCAGGCTGCTGCTGGTGGTATAATGGTGTTGGAGGTGTTTTCGTGGCACACTTTAGGCCCCTTAGTACCAATTTGGCATCGTTTAAATGCCATAGCCTACCTGGACAGTTTCTGACCATGTCCATCCCTTTATGACCACCATGTACCCATCCTCTGATGGCTACTTCCAGCAGGATAATGCACCATGTCACAAAGCTTGAATCATTTCAAATTGGTTTCTTGAACATGACAGTGAGTTCACTGTACTAAAATGGCCCCCACAGTCACCAGATCTCAACCCAATAAAACATCTTTGGGGTGTGGTGGAACGGGAGCTTCGTGCCCTGGATATGCATCCCACAATTCTCCATCAACTGCAAGATGCCATCCCATCAATATGGGCCAACATTTCTAAAGAATGCTTCCAGCACCTTGTTGAATCAATACCACAAAGAATTAAGGCAGTTCTGAAGGTGAAAGGGGGTCAAACACGGTATTAGTATGGTGTTCCTAATAATCCTTTAGGTGAGTGTATATCCAGAGAAGGACTCGTACCCAGAGAGCAACAGACCAGCTCTTTGTCTGTTGCAGAATCAACTGCCTTGGGCAGCCAGTCTCCAAGATCAGGTTTTCCCATTGGATTGTAAGCACAATCCAGGAGGCACATAAGAGGATGGGCAGGCTGTCCCCAACAGGGCTGTGGGTACATTCTGCGAGGGGCCTCGCCATCTCATGGGCTTTATGGCGAGGTGCCACTCTTTCAGACGTCTGTACAGTAATTTCTGCATGAAGGTAGCAGCCAGCACCCTATTCTCTGAGCATGTGCTGAGGTTGTGGCAGTAGGACATAGCTCCACATACCATGGCTCCATGAACACGGCTCTGTTGCAGAGTGATGTCTTTTTCTGTTAGGCCTTACAACCTTACAACCTTGATGACATCATGTACCTTGGCCATGGGGGTGTAATAGTGTATATTTGTAAATAGTATCACTTATTTTCGATTATTTTGAGCACATGGGTGAGCACTCTGGTGGCAGTGACATTTCATTTGAAATGAGCTGCCATTCAGCTGCTCCTGTGGAAGCACCTAGATGGCACATCACCACAGGTGATATGTTTTTAAGAGTAATCCATGTCAGTTGCCCCTGTGGTTGTCAATCCCTGTACATATGCCCTGCGTTTCAATACCCATACTACCATACTATTTAGTAAACAAAAAAAAAAAAAAAAAGAATTAGTATGTCCCATATACATAGTATATCAGATGCAGTGTGCCAAGAGTACCAGGATGTTCTACTACATCCAGTCAGATTTCGCAGTATGCATGTCAGCATGCTTCTCTGGCCATTCTGACCCATAATCCTTTGTGCAGCGGAAGTTGACTGAGCTGAATGTACAAGCCACGCCGACATACAGAAGACAACACAACATCACATATCACACTCACCTCGGTCAGTAACAGCAGAAGCGACAGAAAGACAGAAGATAAGAAATATGATAGATGACAGCGCAGTATGAAATAGCCCTGGAATTTTGACAGCAAAATTCAAATGTGGCACTACGGACGGTGGCAGAAGTGAGCAAGAGGGTCAGAGTTCAGGGATGATGTATGTAGTGTGTCCCAATAGTATGCATACGCATGCATACTGCATACTACACTACATACTTTGTAAGGGCAGCTGCAGTACATACTAAAAGTAAAAATTAGAAGTATACGATTTGGAACGCAGGGATGGAGTGGAGAGACCCTGGGTTACGCAAGGAGCCATCCGTTCTGTGTAAGTTTTGTTTGCCCATCAAAATCCTCCCACACCTGTGACCACACGCCCTGAGTCTGGGTGATTATCCCTGATTGTTCTGTTCCCTCCCCAGTGTTTCCTTCAGCCAATCCTGTGTTCACCTGTCTTGTGTTCCAGCCCCTTCCCAGGTGTGTCTTGTTTCTTAATTAATTTCAAGTGTATTTAAGTCCTGTCTTCAGTTAATTTCTTTTTCCAGTTATTGTGTTTGCTGCCATGTGTGTTCCTCACGGTCCCAGTCATCCTCATGTTTCCTAGTTTTAGTAATTTAAAAATTGCATTCTTCGATGAAACCTGCCTCAGCTCCTGCATTTGGGTACATTTTACTTCCTCCTCGTTACAGTACTGTTTTAAAGGACCGGCGATTATAGTGGGAGCACTGGAGTGTCAGGTGTGACTTAGTGGCTATGGTTAATGGTTTTAATGTCTCATGGGTCAGGTAGGAGGCCCCTTAGTAGAGTTTTGCCTCAGGGCCCCAGGGAGGTCAGGACCAGCCTTGTACACAGGCAAACAAGATTTTGATCTCAGTGTAGCATCCTAATTAAATAAAAGCTTAATCAATAAAAAAGGCATAATCTCTGTTTTCAATCAGAATGGCCTTGTTGAGAGAAAAGCAACATGGTGCTATGGCTTCCCAGCATGCATCTGACAGACGGTGATGTGCAGGATGTCTCTGAGTTCAGAATCAGCGGCTGATGTGTCATATCTGCTGCCTGCAGTCAACACAGAGGTGTGACATTAAGAGTGCGCCTCAAATACGGTAATTATTTTCCCCAGCGCTTTTGCACCTTTTCAAGTCTTTACCCAAGAGATAATGACATTTAACCTTTTGTCATGCAGAGCAGATTTCACGGCTGTCAAAACAGAACAAGATCATACCGTGTATGGTTTCTGTTTCAGTCTGTGCTGAGAGCAGAGCTGCAGCTTCTGTCTTTCCAAAAGTTAGAACCCAATTCCAATGAGCAAAGTGGCAACATTTTAGAGATAAATAGAGAGATAAATAAGACAGATAAATATGGATGTTGTGTATTATGATGTTGCATAGTTTTAAAAAATCTGTAAAAAAAAAAAAAAAAAAAATCTGTACTGTACTGTAGGGGGAATAACTGACTGAGACAGAAAGCAGATTCTGTTCTTGTAATTACTTCCAATTTTGAACACAGCAACTGGGGTACGCTTGCCAGACCACATCCCTAGGAATGTTCGTTGTATTAATTTATGTTGTATGCCTTTTTTTTCACATCTGTGGTGCTCCCTATTGGTGGACCGCTGATTATGCTTCTAAGTGACAATAAAGTTTCTAGGCTGGAACGGAACTCCACTGCTAGCAGGGTCCAGGAATAATGATGATGATGATGATTATATGCCTTTAAATGCCATATGGCACCGTAGCATGCAGCCACCATCTTGTCTTGTTCAGTAAATGCTTTTAATAAATGTGAAAAAAACTTAATAGATTAAAGATTTAAAGTTAATTTCCAAATGAAATATTTAAGTTTACATTACACTGACTGTGTCCAGGCGTTTTATTCAGTTGCATTGCCACAGGTGTATACAATCCAGCAGTTAGCCATGCAGTCTGCCTTTACAAACATTTGTGAAAGAATGGCTCGTTCTAAAGAGCTCACTGAGTTCCAGTGTGGTGCTGTAATAGTAATATAATAGGATGCCACCACTGCAGTGAGTCAGTAGGTGAAGTTTCTTCCCTCCTAGA
>OMLB01057710.1:6661-19197 GCA_900302555.1 Myripristis jacobus
TTTCTTTCCAAGTTTTTGAGGATTTAACCCATTTACGCCTGTGACCACCTGAAAAAAACCCTCTAAAACCTATGGCATTTATGTAAATGACTCTCTAAAACCTGAAGGTTTTCTGAAAAATGCTGAAAAAGTGCCAACGTTTACAAAAAATGTAATTTCTCAGGCTCTGTAATAGATAGAAAGATGAAAAAAAAAACATTTGAAAGCTTGCACTCTTGTTTACCATCTATAAATACATGCATTGTCCCTAATGGTAATAAAAAATTTGGGAACTCTATAAACCTCTGAAATAAATAAAATAATTGGCAACGCCTAATAAAACATGCATTTATCAGTCCCTGTAGCAGATCGGAACCTGAAATAAAAAAAAAAACATTTGATAGCTTAAACTTAATTTTATTAAGTTTGACACAATCAGTTTCAGGGTTTCCCCCCACACCAATAATTTAACAATATGTTAAATTATTATTACAATTCAGCTAGAGCATTAGTATGCATGTGATAATATAGATTGCAAAATAAGCCGAAGTGATACCTCTTCTCTGAATAGACAAGCTAAGCCAGTGTGCTGCTGTTAGCCAGTGAAAATAGACTGGAGTGACAACTCTTCGCTTTGTTACACAATCTATGTCAGTGCGCTGCGGTAGTCTGGAAATCTTCTTTGCCTTTGCCAGACGGATTCTGCGATATTCCGTGTTAAAAATAGACTCTGTTTTATTTGGCTAATTCCGTGATTCCTGTCCAATATCAGGATGTCACATTTTCTCCACTGGAGAAAAGAAACTTCCCACATTCTCACACATCTGACACCCTTTACAGCACTTCATCACATTTTATCCATTGGAGAGGCACTTTCCCATTACAAGAGCAGCAAATTTATTATAATTAATTGTGATTATTTATTTTATTGCATGAAGGGGCACCTCACAGGGCATTTGATCCTTTTTCCATGTGATGGGCAGACAATTTGGCACTTCCTCTCATTTTTAGCACTCTAGAGGGCACTTTAGTGGTGGTTTTCCCCTCCACTTATTCCTGAAGTTGGCCTTAGTACAGAAGAAAATTAAACAAAGTTCTCCAAACAAAATAAAAATGGTACCTAATAAAGGAATCACTTCAACACTGAGTTAACTCACTTTAAGAGCTAAGTGTGTAGCTATAGTAAAACACTGTGATGGGTAAGCGTGTGTTAGCTCTGCAAGAAACGACACGCATGAGATTTAGAGTTCTGAAAAGAGCCAATCTGGCTCAGCACTTTGTTTGTTTTGGAGAAATGTATTTATTTTATACATATATTTATTTAGGCTTGTCACTGAGTTTGTGTACCTCCACTAGATGGTACTAAAACATCGTAACATTATCTTCTTTTAATGCATGAGACATCATTGTTCACTAAAGCCTCATTTTAAAGCGCCATGAATTACTAATGATTACTAATGACATTTGTAGTTGTTTCTTTTACCGGACTGTCTAGTGAGAAGAAATTGGCTGCAAGTGCTTTTTCTTTGTATATTTCAATCTTTGAAAAGTTATCTTGACGTCACAAGGTTTTCTTAATAAAAGAATTGACATGGACACAGCAAATGAGCATACCGTCATAACCTAATCATCTCTACGTAAACATTTTCACTTCTGAGGAAGATAAATTCAGGGGATTGGGGAAAAAAATGCTAATTTTGTTTCAGCCTTCAGTTTCAGTTCCCTGGGTTACTTTAAAGAAAGAAAGGCCCTGTTCTTGCTCAAAGTGGAAGATTTTTGTTATCTGGCTACTTATTAAAAACACAACTCTAACTCCTGTGTCAAAAGTAATTATCTGGGAAAATGTAGAATGTGAGAACACCTAAATCCTCTGCAAAACAACTATCAAGCCTGGAATGACACAAATAAATGTGACTTGTAGGTAAGGAGAAACACCCACTACATTTATTAAAGACACTGACTGTATCTCTATACCACAATGCAACTTATGTTACCACATAAAATTAGAAATGTTTTAAAGTACTGCATTAAGTATCAGGTAAAGCATTAGCCCTATGAAAAAAGGCAAACATGCAGTTGAGGCCTTAGGTTGAGAGTTAAAGTGAGAGCAGTAGCAAAGTCTTGCTAATCGCTAAATCTAATTTAGCTACAACGGCACATATTGCTTAGCTGAACAACAATTGTAGATGCTGATCATTAACTCCATGGTGTGTTTAGTTCACTATGATAACTTTATTTCATGCAACAGCTTGAAATGTGTGTGTTGGGGAGGGGAAGGGGTTTCCCAAAACAAAATAAAACAAAACAGAGGGTACAGGCTGGATTTGCTAGTTTGAAATCTCAGCAGCCATCATTGTAACAGTGGATTGAATGGTATCAGCAACAGTCATAGTGCTGTGTAATGGTCATATGCACATTTGAACAAGCAAAATATTACATTTTGTAAATTTAATTGGTGATCCTGGCATGATTCTGAATGCCAGATATAAAGTGGTTAGCGAATTTATATGTCATTTCTTTAAAAAAATGGCATGGATTGTGCCAGAGACAGGGCAGATATGGCAGACTGGAAACATTGCCAAATCACACATAAACTATATGGTTGAATAGATTGCACTAGGTGAAAGTGGAAAAATATCTGTTTTTGTATTTTAGGAAAGTTGTTCCTAAGACGTGTCCCCTACTCCTACCTGCCACGTGATGCAAAGACTACAAAGAAAAAAGCCATGTGACTTCACTGACTTTGCTATCCTGATACACTTATTGATTTATGGCACTTTAATGGAGTGTCTGCAGATGTTGGACACATTAAATCTCCTTGATAATGTGGTGTTTGTGGTTGATTGCCCGCAGGTCGGTCATGAGGGAAACTGCGACTTTATGATCATCCTCTGTCCTTCCTGTAAAGAGCTGATGAGAGCCAATGAGCAGGAGCGCCACAATGAGCGAGAATGTCCAGAGAGGACACTTAACTGCAAATACTGCAAGGAACCTTTCCTTTTGAAAAACATCAAGGTGAAACATTGCTTGCTCACTTTAATCAAAAATGTTTGTTTAGCAACATTGTAAATATACATGAATTTGGGCATGTGACGAAGGAACATATTAGCTCAGCATAGAGCTTTTTCTTAACAGTCCTTTTGACGGGTGTTTGTAATGATATTAATTAAGGATCTGTATTTCCTTCTAACAGAGTCAGGGCCTGGATTGTGCATGCTGGCCCATTGGAAAGGCTCCTGTATACTTGAATGTCCAGTGTCTTGATTTTGATGGAATGTTTATTGCTCACTGTTATGAATCCATAGTTGCTGTTCATAAATATTCATAAAACCAAATGCTTAAACAATACAACAATGAACTTAGTGTGGTGAGCAAAAAACTATAAGTGCTCCTCCATCCAGCAACACCTGTGACCCAAGTGAAAGTTCCTGCCTTCATTGTTAATCACCCACAGCACAAAGGTGACACCTACTGGACAAATTTGGAGCCGACATACGCCTAACTCTATATGTAGAAATGGGTCCTTCACCTGCTATCTCATGTCTACTAAGTCAACGGTTACTGTGAATAAACTCTATTGGCACTGATTGCCTTATGTGACTCAATTTATGAGGTCCCAGTTTGAGTAAGCACCCAGTGTAATAAAGGATTCAGTTAAATGTGGAAAAGAAGTCCCACAGGGAAGGGAAAGATAGCAACTATCTAGAATAAAGTGGGGCGCCATTACTTTTATACTGATTAGTTGTATCAGCAGTTAGCGTGGAGTACTGCCCAAGATCACACTGGCTTTAGGGGTCAAGCGCCTGTTGATTCTGAACATAGTTTTAGCAGCGAGAAAGTTTAGGCCATATAAGTACAGAGTGTGAATACTTTTGTAAGCTAGATCTTTAAAGTTTTATATTTTAACATACAGTACATTTCCTGAATTTCAATCTCATGTGGAACTTCCTTGGGTGGGTTTCACAGAATAATAAATAAATGCCTATCCTTCCATTTTCTGTCATTTATCTGGGCCGGGTCAGAATGGTAGCAGATCGAGGCGGGCAGCCCAGGCATCCTTTTCCCCAGCCACATCCACCAGCACTTCAGTGTAGTTCCACAGCAGCTCTGCCTCAGAGTCAGACATGCCTGCAACACTTCCACAGAGAGGCTCCCTGGAGGGACCCTAACTAAATTCCCAAACCACCTCAGTGGATGTACTCTAAGCTCCTCCAGGATTTATAAATGCTAAATGTATTTACTACTAATTGACAGCTTGTGCTACAAGTAATTAATCAAGTGGACACTTTATAGCCTCTGTGTTTTTTATACATTAAACATGGGATGAGATATTTCAGATTGACAATGATGAAGTAATCTTTGTTTATTTTTCATTTTTCTTTTTTGTTAGGCTCATGATGAAATTTGTCCAAAGTACCCTATGATTTGTGAAGGTTGTGCAAAGAAAAAAATACCAAGAGAAAAGGTACACTCCACTCTCAATCAGACCAATTTTGTGTTTCAAATTTAAATGATTTGTGTGATATTACATAGTACATATAACTGGTTTTCCTTTCCCTAGCAGGGATCAAATGCTGCAAAATATTTTGCTTTAGATGATAACCTTTTTTCCTGTTTTTTTTTCCTAGTATGTGGACCATATTAAGTTCTGCAGTAAATTTAAGGCACCATGCAGATTTCATGTGGTTGGTTGCGACATGTCTGTAAGTCATTTTTGTCATAACTTGATACATGTGTCAATATGTAATAAAATATACATCTAACAAAATAATAAAATATCCATATAGCAAAATAATAACCGCTCCAGACTGATAATATGATAAACACCTTTCTTATGATTTTTTATATTTCTTATATAAAAGTGCACTTTGCAAAATTGCTGAGGGTTTGTGAGGACTCTTAAGACTCAGATGACATAAAATGTAGAATAAACACTTAATGTAACAATGAGTAGAGTCTAATGGGAACCACGTGGACTAAACCATTAAATTATGTGCTTATGCCACATTTTGTCAGTCCAGTCTAAAAATCTTCACTTAAATCAGTGTTAGACAATTGGAATTCATGTGTTTGTTTATGTGATTGACTTTGTTTTTTACATCTCAAGGTGGAAAAAGAGAAGATCCATGACCATGAGCGAACATGTTCCTATGAGCACCTGAACCTGCTCTTGCACTTCATCATGGGCATTAAGGTTAGTCTGGAGAGCCTGCAGCCTCAGAGCTTGGAGGTGGCTAGCCACAAGCTGCAGGAGCTCCACCAGTCCCTCAGGGACCTGGAGCTGAAACTCAGTCAGTTGGGTGGGGGTGGTATCGCTCCTGTGCAGGGTGCCTGCGCCCCAACCCTCGCCACCTCCTTCACTCCATTACCCAGCGCCATGGGCGCTGCCCTGGAGCTGCAGCTCCACAGTGAAAAGACCAAGGTGATTGAGTTGAGCCGGCGCTGCCAGGAGCTGGAGCTCAAAGTGGGCACCTTCGAGAACATTGTGTGTGTCCTCAACCGAGAGATGGAGCGCGCCTGCACCACCATGGAGGCCTACAATCGCCAGCACCGCCTGGACCAGGACAAGATTGAGATCCTCAACAACAAGGTGAGGAGGTTACATGTGTTACCTTGTCCACCTGGGATCGAAACTTTAAAGGAGTACTCCACTCAAAAACTATGTGTTGAAGTCTTGAATGCCTCATGCAAAATGAAGGCTCCCAAAATTGTAGCCAATTCTGTTGGAATGGGATTGATTGGGACTTTGTCAACCTCTAAAACGCACTCTGTCTTACTCTAAAAATTGAAAATGTTAAATCAAGTCTGAAATTTTAATTGGGTGAACTCCCACAATGTATGCTGGTGGCTTGACTGACAAATTTCAGTTCAGTCAAAGGTTTATGCAAAAGACCAAACCAGTGTACGACAGATTGCAATGTGCACCGAGGCTGGTTGCAATCCGCAAAAAAAACCCTCAGAAGAAGAAGAAGCCGAAGCCTAGCCTAGAGCCTGCTAAGCCACACAACCACATGGAACCAGGGAGCACAGGGAACATGCTGACTAACTACCATCTACTGTTCAGCATAACTTCCTTTTTGCCTTGATGAAGACCTTTCTGGTAAGAAATAAAGTTCATGTTCACTAACTAATGTTAGCATAACATTAGCTGCAGTTTTATATGACAGCTGTTATCAACTTAAGCATAGGGTTAGCTCTAACTTTGAACACAGCTAATAGCTAGCAAGTTAATGCTAGCTTAAATAGGGCTTAATGCTTAAGCACTATTTTCACTGGACTAATGTTTTCTGGGGAGGAGCCGAAAACTGCGGGCCCACAGGGACAACTAGGGCTAACCAGGGCTAAAAACTAATATGGAGAGACAAGCAACTATGGTCTAGGTGTGATTGCTGATGTGTGGTGGGTCCAAATGTATTGTTTATATTGCCTGTTTTCACTATTTGTTGCTAGTCGCTAATGCTGAAAGCTAAGCACTAATAGTGAATAATTTGAATGTTTTTCAAGCATTAGAAGCGGCTAGCAGATAGATTAGATTCATAAAACTGTTACTTGTAAGCGTTTTTCTCTTTCTTTTTTTTTTTTTTTTTTTTTAATGCTGACTGATTGACCAGTAAAACAGGTAGAGTGGCTCATTATTCATGATTGATTCTGACATTAGCCCTTGGGGCGCCACAACATTTTTTTTTTTTTTTTGGTGGTCTGATTGGTCCATTATTCATGATTGACACTGGACTGGCCCAATCACAGCCGAGAGCCAAGGCTTCCTCCCCCTTGGGCTTCACCTGTCAATCGATCAGTCAGTCACACCATGGACAGGTTGAACAAAAGTTAAAATGGAGAGGAAACCCAAGTGAACAGATGCCGCCAAATGTTCAAAATTTTCTGATATGTTTTCTGGTGCAGCAGCTGGAGCTAGCCTACCCTCCTCAGCACCTTTGGTAGCACTGGCGGCCAATGATGATGGAGGTGGCTGAGAGGAGGATGAGGTGAGGCTCTGGAGAAATGACAGCGCCAGTGGTGAGAGTGGAGGGAGGAAAGGCCCAATCCAAATTCACCCCGTCCCTACCTTTTGAGTGAGTATACAATCTGTACAATTCTCAGCTTTTATATATTGTATCACATCTTTCCTGTCTCATGTCTCCTCTCTCTCTCACACACACAGAAGACTGTTAAGTAACTTGGTGACTTAGCAGTTTTCAGCACGACTTTGTCTGGAAAACGTAATCATTTATCATGTTTACTCTCTACTCTTACACACTTGCCCACACACTTGCTTTTTGAAGCCCTGCAGCCTTTTCCACCGAGTAAAGACAGAAAAGATTGAAGAGACTGAAAAGATTGAAAGATAAGAAAAAGGCTTCAGGGCTGTATACAAAGCGTACTGTATACAATACATAATGCAACTATCTCTCCACATTTTTCTAGATTGATCACAGTACTAGTGTCTTCTAACTCAATCAGCTATCATTCTCACCCCGCTCTCTCTGTCTCCCCCTCAGTCTTTTAAACGGTGCCTTATTTGAGTAGATCTTTTATCTGTTGTGAAGTTCAGAGCCAACAATATGGCCTTGTTCCCACCTGGCATTAACATCCGCCCTGAGAAATCTGAAAACAAGCTGACACCTTTAAGTACCGGTGTAAACAGCAGCAATGTGTTCTGAGTGACTGAATCTCAGGACACATTCGGAGGTGGCCTGGGACGCTTGTGTCCGCATGGCATTAGAGATGTAAACAGACATTTGTCCCAGGATGCATTGAAGGACCATCTACTAATCTGATGTCCTCGGTCTTGTCCAGCCCAACACCCCCGACACTGGCCAGCAGGGGCGCTGCCAGGGATTTTGGGCCCCATGAAAAGAAATCTTATTGGGCCCTTGTATAGCCGACCAATAGGCCGGCGATAAACAACCTTTTTATTTCAGGCCTTTCGAGGGCCCCCTCCCCCATTGTGGTCCTGGGTAATCAGTCCCGCTTTTCCAGACCGTCACTTTCCCAATAGAAAAAATATTCTGCCTGCCTCTGCTCAGTGCAGTTGTACTGTCAGCTTATGGATCAGATGCAAACTTAAGTGCAGGTCGGCTATAAAGCAGCAGAAATATTATAGGCTGCTGTGCATTACACGTTGCAGTTACTACAGGAATACCACAGAAATATTACAGGATGATTTTATCTACCTAAAGTGGAGAAACCTCTTAAACCCCCTGGAATAAATAAATAATCTGAGGCTGAATGTGATGGGGTTGAGCCTGTAACAGATGTGAAATATGTCTTAATTCTGTGACAGTGCTTTAAAATGAGGCTGGAACGCGCAAGGATGTCTTCTTTTGTGAAATACCTGCTGTCTGCTAAATGCCTTTTTATTTTTTGCATTGTAGGAGGACTAGCAAGTAAGAATTTACTTTCTCTCTCTCATTCTCTCTCTCTCAAATGATACATGTTTATTTGCATATAAAGTTGGAAAGTGAGAGCTGATCACAAGTGGGCAGGTGAGACGCTTTTGGAGAGGCATGTTAATGCCAGGTGTGTATGGACAGACTGATAGTTTTTTAATACCAGGTGGGAACAGAGCCTGTGACTTAGCTAGTATATAATCCATGAAATTTTTTCCAGAATATATGATCACCTGAATCTGTCATTAAACTGGTCCACTTGTCCACAGCACTTACTATTCTGCTTTGTGGTGGTTTGGGGGATTAGAATAGAAGCCTTTATTGTCATTGTGTACATACAATGAAATTGCAGGTGCCCTTCACAGTGCCATATACAAACAGACAGACATGGACAATCGACCTATACAAATGAACAAACAACATGAAGAGACAAAGGACGACATAAAAGAGACAATACTGAGTAAGAGGCAGAGGCAATAATGACGTAAGGGAGATGCCTCCTTGAGGGCAGGGGGGCGATCAGGTGGTGTCCAAGGTGAGAAGAGTCCTTTGTGATATTTTTTGCTCTGCAAAGATAGCGGGTATCAGCGATGACTTCCAGAGACCGACTACTGTGGTGTCATCCGTAAATTTAATTGTGGAGTTGGAGGTGTAGGTGGGTGTGCAGGCGTGTGTGTATAGTGAGTAGAGCAGAGGGCTCAGCACGCAGCCCTGAGGGGAGCTGGTGCTGAGGGTGGGGGCCCAGCCTGACAGACTGGGGTTGGTTGGTGAGAAAGTCTATGATCCAGGTGCAGAGGGGATCTGGGATGCCAAGGAGGAGCAGCTTGTTGATGAGGATGTCCAGGATGATTGTATCGAAAGCGGAGCTATAGTCAATGACGAGCATTCGCACGTAGGTCCCTTACGTAGTACCATCATCTTTAAGGGGATCACAAGAATCATGTTCTTGTTGCATTCAAGCAATTAATTTTTTTTTTGTCCCTATCCAGCCTTGGTCAGGACAACATTTTTTTTTCATTCATTTTGGACACCCATTTATGTTGTAATAAACATCTGGACAAAACTGTCCCTAAGTAATTGATATTGTTGCTCGCTTTTTTGTTTTAATGAATTTTTGTTATACAGAAATTGGCAATTACATTTAATAGTCATTACAAAGGGGGAAAGGACCTTGTGCTTCTGATGCCACACACTGTAGAGGAGAAACTGAGTGATGAGACACCAGTCTGCAGAACTTTAATGGAGACAAGTATAGAAATCAGTGGAACAACAAAAGGTCCTGTCTGCTCCTCCTATACATATCTTTTATACCCTATTCATGTCCTGTGTATGTGACGTCTTTCATGTTGATAAAGGATCAATTGAAATTTTCCTTTTTGCTTTTGCCAAATCAATCAATCAATCAATCTTTATTTATATAGCGTCAAATCACAACGGAAGTTATCTCATGATGCTTTACAGGTAGAGCAGGTAAAGACCCATCCATCCATCCATCCATCTTCTGACGCTTATCCGGGGCCGGGTCGTGGGGGCAGCAGTCTAAGAAGGGACACCCAAACTTCCCTCTCCCCAGACACTTCCGCCAGCTCCTCAGGAGGAACACCAAGGCGTTCCCAGGCCAGCTGAGAGACATAGTCCCTCCAGCGTCTCCTGGGTCTTCCCCGGGGTCTCCTCCCGGTGGGGCATGCCCGGAACGCCTCCCCAGGGAGGCGTCCAGGGAGCATCCAAAACATATGCCCGAGCCACCTCAACTGGTTCCTCTCAATGCGGAGGAGCAGCGGCTCTACTCCGAGCTCCTCCCGAGTGACTGAGTTCCTCACCCTATCTCTAAGGGAGCGCCCGGCCACCCTGCGAAGGAAACTCATTTCGGCTGCTTGTATCCGTGATCTTGTCCTTTCCATCATTACCCATAGCTCATGACCATGGGTGAGGGTAGGAACGTAGATTGACTCGTAAATTGAGAGCTTCGCCTTTCGGCTCAGCTCCTTCTTCACCATGACGGATCGGTACACCGACTGCATCACTGCGGAGGCCACACCGATCCGCCTATCAATCTCACGCTCCATCCTTCCCTCACTCGTGAACAAGACCCCGTGATACTTGAACTCCTCCATTTGAAGCAGGACTTCTCCACCAACCCAGAGAGGGCATGCCACCTTTTTCCGGTCGAGAACCATGGCCTCGGACTTGGAGGTGCTGATTCTCATCCCCGCCGCTTCACACTCGGCTGCAAACCGCCCCAGTGCCTGCTGAAGGTCCTGCCTCGAAGGGGCCAACAGGACAACATCATCCGCAAAAAGCAGCGATGAAATCCTGTGGCTCCCACACCCCCAGCTGCGCCTAGAAATTCTGTCCATAAAGATTATGAACAGAACCGGTGACAAAGGGCAGCCCTGCTGGAGTCCAACATGCACTGGGAACGGGTCTGACTTATTGCCGGCAATGCGAACCAAGCTCCTGCTCCGGTCGTACAGGGACTGAACAGCCCTTACCAAAGGGCCTCGGACCCCATACTCCCGGAGCACCCCCCACTGGGCACCACGAGGGACATGGTCAAATGCCTTCTCCAGATCCACAAAACACATGTGAACTGGTTGGGCAAACTCCCACGAACCTTCGAGCACCCTGCGGAGGGTATAGAGCTGGTCCAGTGTTCCGCGGCCAGGATGAAAACCGCATTGTTCCTCCTGAATCCGAGGTTCAACTATCGGCCGAATCCTCCTCTCCAATACCCTGGCGTAGACCTTAGGCGTAGGCTGAGAAGTGTGATCCCCCTATAGTTGGAACACACTCTCTGGTCCCCCTTCTTATAAAGAGGGACCACCACCCCAGTCTGCCACTCCAGAGGCACTGTCCCCAGCCGCCACGCGATGTTGCAGAGGCGTGTTAGCCAAGACAGCCCCACAACATCCAGAGACTTGAGATACTCAGGGCGGATCTCATCCACCCCCGCCGCTCTGCCACTGAGGAGCTTACAAACCACCTCAGTGACCTCAGCTTGGGTGATGGACGAGTCCACCCCTGGGTCCTCAACCTCTGCTTCCTCAGCGGAAGACGTTACGACGGGATTGTCCACCGCCTGACAATATCCCCAGTCGACATCAGCAGCCCCCCACCTGCACTGTAAACAGTGTCGCAGAGTACTGCTTCCCCCTCCTGAGGCGCCGGACGGTTTGCCAGAATCTCTTCGAGGCTGACTGATAATCCTCCTCCATGGCCTCAACGAACTCCTCCCAGCTTCGAGTTTTTGCCTCCGCCACTGCCCGAGCTGCGGCACGTCTGGCCTGCCAGTACCCGTCAGCTGCCTCAGGAGTTCCACAGGCCAACATGGACCGGTAGGACTCCTTCTTCAGCTTGACCCTCACAGTGCGTTTGGGCCTGCCAGGTCTGTCAAGCTTCCCCCTCCGCCAGCAGATCCAACTCACCACCGGGTGGTGATCAGTTGACAGCTCAGCCCCTCTCTTCATCCGAGTGTCCAAGACATACGGCCGGAGATCAGATGAAACGACAACAAAGTCGATCATCGACCTCCGGCCTAGGGTGTCCTGGTGCCACGTGCACTTATGGACACCCCTATGCTCAAACATGGTGTTCATTATGGACAAACTGTGACTAGCACAGAAGTCCAATAACAAAACACCACTCGGGTTCAGATTGGGGAGGCCGTTCCTCCCAATCACCCCACTCCAGGTATCACTGTCGCTGCCCACGTGGGCGTTGAAGTCCCCCAGTAGAACAATGGAATCCCCAGTCGGAGCACTATCCAGTACCCCTCCCAGGGACTCCAAGAAGGCTGGGTACTCTACACTGCTATTTGGCCCGTAGGCACAGACAACAGTGAGAGCCCTCTCCCCAACCCGAAGGCGCAGAGAGGCAACCCTCTCGTTCACCGGGGTGAACCCCATCATATGGTGGCTAAGCTGGGGGGCTATGAGTAAGCCCACACCTGCCCGCCGCCTCTCACCGAGGGCAACTCCAGAGTAGTGGAGGGTCCAGCCCCTCTCGAGGAGCTGGGTTCCAGAGCCCAAGCTGTGCGTGGAGGTGAGCCCGACTATCTCTAGCCGGTACCTGTCAACCTCCCGCACAAGCTCAGGTTCCTTCCCCCCCAGCGAGGTGACATTCCATGTCCCCATCGCCAGCCGTTGTGTCCAGGGATCGGGTCACCGA
>OMLB01057713.1:0-10749 GCA_900302555.1 Myripristis jacobus
AACACGGTCCACAAACACACAGTGACAATTTGAATTCTCAGTAAATGGATGTTGGGTGGCACTGAAGCCTGCAGAGGTGACATCCTGACACGCCGTGACATACAGGAAGGAAGCGGAGCAGAAAGACAGTGACACATACACACACACACACAGTGTATCAAAGAAGTGTGTGTATGCTCTTTGCACACCGCCATGGGGAATTTGCACTTTGCTGGATGTGAGAGAAAGTGTGCATGTTGGTGTGGACAGTATGTGTGTGTGGTAAACAAAGGGGAGGGGGGAGGACTTAGAGAAAGAAAGACATCATAGAAAGAGAGGGAGGAAGTGTGTGTTAGAGAGAGAGAATGACTGGGAGCGAGTGGGAAAGACCACAAGAAAGCAATGGAGAAAGAGAGAAGAAGCATCAGAGAGAGAAAAAGAAAGAAATTTTAACACAAAGTGTAGCGAAACAGGCAGCGTGAGAAGGGTTGGACAGTCTCTTCCCTTTCTCTCTCTCTCTTTCTCTCTCTCTCTCTGGACTGTTTTCCTCTGTCTCTTCTCCCTCTTTCTCATCTCTTTTACATTCTTTTTTGTCTGTGTGCACGTGTGTGTAGGAGGGATAGATGTGTGAACAGGAAGGAGGGAGGAGCGCGAAGGGTGACAACAGAACAATGATGATGGAGGGATTGAAAGATAGATGAACAGACAGGAGGAGACATCTCTCCGCTGTTGTTAATAGTGCAGGCTGTGTGAGTATGTGTCAGGAGGATGGAAGTGTGAAGAGAAGAGGAGAGCGAGCAGAGAAAGTTTAAGAAAAAAGAACAGGGGGGTAAGAAGAGGGAGGACAGGACGGAAAGACAGTGGGAGGGAATCTGTCGTCCTTGTCCAGCTCTTTCAGCTTTAGATCACAGTGACATTTTCATTACATGTAAGAAATGGGCGACTATACACAAAGAAAGGCAAGTGAATGCACACAGACACATACTAAAGAGTTCCTGTCTGAAATGCACCATACTGTTTGTATTGATGGGGAAAAAGTGCTAAACTGAAGTTCATCATTCAGTATTTTATAAATTAGTCTGTGGGTAAAGTCCAACAGTGAACGTAACCCACTGGGTTTGATGAGCATGAGGTCACACTGAAGACACGTCACATTTTTATTAATATTTTCCAATTAGAAAATTGTAGAGGCATGCTGTGACCTGCATCTATACTTTCCAGAACCCATATGCCACTGTCTTATAGAGAGTTAGGGCAGCCAAACTAAGAGTTTTAGAAAATCTTGCTATAGGTATCACCACTGGCATTGAGTGTGGTGACCAGTTTATAGTTCTGATGTTATGTACACGTCCATCAACTTGAAAACGTCATCACACCAGTCCCTGCCACACTAGATAACTCAAAAAATAAGAGATGGAATGGATTTACTTCAAATGATTTGTTAAATATTCAGACCTATTTTGTTCGTATTGTAAAAGTTGACATATAAAAATCAAAATATGTTTGGTGTATTTTATCTGGTTTTAAAAAACAGATTTTTGTTGTTTTCTTTATTTGTGACATGGCTATAATTATGATAGTACATAATCTTTTATCTTACGTCGTGCAGTTTTTAAGGATACAGACCACTGATGATAAAAAATGACACGAAAATAAGCAATCATACCATGGCAATAATACCATAATAGTTATTGAGATTGTACTCAATAACTGTTCATGAGATATTTACATTTGCATTTGCTGTTGTGAGATTCATAAGCCTCAGTGGTATATCGGAGGCATATCACCACACTAAATCTAAAGTACAATAATCTGAGCTCATCCATAAAGTTAAAGTGGCAGCAGTTATTATTTCATTACTGTTTCACTGAACAACAGTCGTAAAATAGTTAAAAAGCATTAAGTAAGAAAAAGCATTAGTAAATAAGTGCATTTTCATAAATAAAGATGATCCAAATCCACCTAATTACACATTTTTCATTTGACAATTTCATGGCAATTTGCAATCATCAAGCAAGTCACCCTCCTCCTTATGTGCTCCTACAGCTACAGCTGCAATAGCTTATTGTCTTCAGAGAAGGAAAATGCTTGCTATTATGTTCCATTCAAGTATATCAAACTGTGTGTTGCGACCAAGTATATTTACAGAAATTGTAGGAAAGACAAAACAAGACATTTAAAGGGTATTTTATCCGCAACAAGCTTCTTCAGTTCTGAACTGAAGAACCCTCTTGGATGAGAATCTATAAAGCATCCAGCTGACCTCGATTCAGCTCTTCATGGACGATGATCCATTATGTGTCCTTACCAACATCTTAAATCTAACAGTATGTTTTATGAAACTTTGGTGTCTTGTTGTTCTCTCCACAAAAAAAACCTATGACACACAGAAAGTGATCAGTTAGCAGCAATTGTGGCTCATTCTGAATAAATAGAACTGAGAACTGGGTTGTTTGTATGAGCAGTGATAGCCACCATGCCTGACCAGGCAAAGAAAATAGCACCACCTACAGAAACTTAGACTTCATCCATAGAAAATCCACTCCCACACCAACACTGTTTGATTGACAGCTGATCTCTGGGACAAGCAGTGCAGAAACGCCACAGTGAGGAGTGCTTATCACTGAAGATGGAACCAAATTAGAGATAATTGGGAAGTTGACGGTTGTCACCACTCCATAACCTTTAAAACCATTAAAAACCAGCCGGTCTGTGATGAAACCAAGTCTTCCAGCAGATTGACTGATTCGGGCCCTCCTTATTAAACCTGAATCTGTGGTTAAAGTTGTGAGGCAGCGATGTGGGAAGAGACCATCAAAGCATTAAGTCACAGATATGGGTCACACACACTTCTAGTTTGACAACCTTTTTAGAGCTGAGCAGGCAGACACACACTGTACTGTAAGATGTTGTACAACAGGCACCAAGGCGTTGACAGTGTGCTCACTCTGTTGCACACACATACACTCATACATTTACATACACACATGCTTAATGCATGCATGAAGCACTTTGCGGCGAAATGTGCACGACATGACATAAAGACATGAATTTGACCTTCCTGCTCTGAGAGGGATAATACAGCGCAAAATCATTACGGCAGAGGACAGAACAATGGCAAAAATGTCAGGAGAAAGTGGCAGACAGAAAAGCAGGGGCATACTGAGACCAAACAGACAGCAGGTGAAAGGTGGTGAAATGCGTCAGTATTAGAGAGATATAAAGGGACAAGAAGACAGAGGAGACTGTCATCAAACTGGCAGATCCACAGAAAAAGAGAGCAAAGGTGAAAAATCCACAATTTCCCCACCTGCTGCTCTACTATTTATGTAAATATAGGGGCGGGGGGTACATATCAAGAGACAGAGAAATACCAACACTTGAATGTAAAAGTCAGTAAAAAGAGGAGGCCATAAAAGAAGATACTGAATGATCATTGCTCCTCACAACAAAAAAACACCACTGAACAAAAATCAATCAAATGAAGATAGCTTTGTACACTTTGCTATGCTCTTTGCACTGAGGCATTTTATTCCAAAAAAAAAACCACCCCGCCTCAAATTTTCACTCAAATATTGATGATTGAAAGAAATGAAAGATGCTCTTTGTTGATTGTTTGGTCTGTGGTTTAATGGGGATTCTTCCTTTGACTGCCTCGGTCCAGACTGTCATGTCTGGAGATAATTGGTGTGTGGTCAGCAGGGTTTGTTAAGGATACAGCTTTGGAGTACGTCAAGAATAATATAAATAATAGTAATGAGTTGAAAAATTCGGTTGTTGGGTGGGTGGGTATTTTCTTACTGATGTGTGTGTGTGTGTGTGTGTGTGTGTGTGTAGCTCAAAATGAATGGGAGGCAATGTTCTCAACAAGTTAGCTACTGCCTACCGAAACCTAATAATCAAAGCTAATGCTAGCTATTTATACTGTGGGCAGTTACTTTATGTAAAATTCATGAATATGTTTCACTGATATTTTGACAAAAATACAATCCCTTTCGTACATAAAACAGAAGACAGACCCAGAAGATGTTAAAAGCTGCTTTTTTGAAAGATCTACAGAATGACAGTCTGAGTCGAACACATCACAAAGTTGCTGCGATTTCAAATATGTTGGTCAAACAACTAAGCCTCATGCACTTTATTTGGTAGAAGAATAAAATAAGTTTGGGCACCGAGGCGTCCTTATTTTTATTTTTTTTTTAAATGCTGACGAAGTAACTGGTGAATGAACTTAGTCTTACTACTTTCTGCCGCCGCTCCCTATACGCAGACTACGCACAGCACGTAGGGCCCCGAGTACCTGCAGGGGGCCCCAAAAATTAAGGTTGATAATAAAAAATGTTATGATAATTATAACATTATTACATAACAACAAATTTATAAATTAGTTTTGAACAGGCCCACCGTTGTCTTTTTTAATTGTGTACCCTACTCAATTTGAGCAAATTAAATGTTTTACCTAAAAGAGGCCCCCCAACACACCCCTTCCCTGAAATAGTACAGTCTTCAAGTGTCTTTCTGAGTTTTCTGCTCCGCCTCCGGTGCACCGCGCAGGTGTTATTGCCTTAATAGCCTGCTAGCCTTATGTTTTATTGACTGAGGCAGGGTTCTCAAGTATCACGCAATTGGTGTGAGACACACGCATTTTTGTTTATTTATTTTACCTTTATTTATACAGGTAAAAACCCCATTGAGACTCAAGCCAAATAAAATGGAATCTATTTTTAACATGGTATATCCCGGAATTTGACATAATTTGAATGAAATGCTGTTTTTGTGTGGAATATGAACGTATGTCTGGGGAAAATTACATGAAGGGAAGCAAATCTGGGTGGCACAACCCCTCCAGCCGTTTCACCTGCACCACCAAGAAAAAAAATTACAACAACTGCACCGGTGTTCTGTCGATTTTTGCTGCCTTGTCGAAATTTGCTACCGCCGCATAAACCGACAGGTTAATCTAAGTGAGAGCGAAGTGAGAGAGAGTAAGAGTGTTTGAGCAACATATCTCCTCTGGGCTACAAAAGATCGGTGGTAAAAAGTACTCTGTTGTTGTGGATGAGACACTGACGCAAGAGACTGCAGCGTCCTAAACATCGTCATTTGTAAGTTAATGTGAATGGCCTGTACGTACAACGGTCAATACTCTTTTAAGTTAAATGTGTGCATGCATTGACCCAACGTCAACCCTCAGGCGAAATAATTACTGATGCATCCTCTTGTCATTTTTGTTCAATCATTAATAACATATCTCCCTGACCAGTTTAGCTTAGGGCCTCCAAAAGCTTAGCAGCGGCCCTGCTACTTTCCCATCACTGCCACCTGATTCAACTGTTATCACACCATTGAATGGACATTATCAGTCATATCACCCCCACAGGTATGGGCTAGTAGAGCCCTGCTGCACCCTCTAGTGAGTCGGAAGCTGTTATCATCTATTCTATCATCAGTCGCTGCTAACCACTCAAATGTTGGCTTTTGCCAGCTTTCTGGTTAAGGTAAGGGGAGGGTTTTTGTTAAGAGAGGACTCATCCAAAATGATAGTGAAATCAAGTTTTCACATTATGAGTACCATTTTTGTTAACCACCACATTTGGGATTGTGAATATCTTAATTTGGATTAATACAGAGCATGTAACCACACCATTTGGGACAAAAACGCACAAACATCTCCATAAAAAATCTCATCTGTCATCATAATGTCAAACTGTCATATTCACTATTTATTTATTCTACCGTTTAGTTGTATTTTGGGTCATATAATCAAATAAACATGCAGTATATGCATTTCAGGCATTAGTTCAAAACATTGGATGTTACATTCTTTTGGAAGCCTCTTGTTGGCAAAAATGTCAGTGAAGATATATTTATATTGTAAGTAAGAGCGATGCTTATTCACTGTATAGTAGGGCTGCCACAATTAATCGATTAATCGCGACGACGTCGACAATCAAAATAGTCGGCAACTAATTTAGTAATCGACGTAATCGTTTTTTGTATTTTTTTAAGCTTTGTTTTTTGCTCGCAACTGCCACTGAACCTTCCGCTGTCATGTTTGCCTTCTGTCCTTGACGCACATGCACAGTAGCGCTCATCGGAGTCAGCGGCGACCGCGGAGCTCCACAGTTTGGGAGCATTTTCAGGGATCTCAAGTCTCAGGCATTGGGCGTGAGACACATGCATTTCAACCCGTTCACATGCTCACACACACACACACACACACACGGAGAAATTACCAGGATAGCGCCCACCGAGTTGCACCGCTATTTTTTCATAACAGTGGTAGGGCCCTATAATTTCCATGATCACGGAATCACGGACGGAATCGCGGAATTAGCCAAATAAAACAGAATCTATTTTTAACACGGAATATCGCGGAATTTGACATAATTAGAATGAAATGCTGTTTTTGTGTGGAATATGAACGTATGTCTGGCAAAGGCAAAGAAGATTTCCAGAGTACAGCAGCGCAGTGACATAGATTTTGTAACAAAGTGAAGAGTTGCCACTCCGCTCTATTTTCACTGGCTAACAGCAGCACACTGGCTTAGCTTGTCTGTTCAGAGAAGCGGTATCACTTCGGCTTGTTTTTCAATCTATGTTATCACATGCATACTACTGCTCATTCACTGGTAGCTGAATTGTTAGGTCTGTTTGATAAGTAATTTACATTTTTAAAATAATAATAATAATTTAACATATTGTTAAATTATTGGAGTCAAGCCCCAATTTTTTTAATGTTAATATTGCAAAGTTCATTAAAAGTTCAATTGAATTACCATCTTAATTGTCTTTATTTTTAGTTAGCACATAACACTTCAAGATGGAAGGAAGCGAATCATGGTAAAACAATAGAAGCTGCATGCTGGTGCAATAATCTGCAATTTACGTATGATCCGATTAATCAAGGAATCGCAAAAATAATCGGTGTCGTGTCGATTATCAGAATAATCGTTTGTTGCAGCCCTACTGTATAGCTTTCATACCTCCAGGTTGCCAGGGCTGTACTGTAAGAGACTTTTCTCACAGCAGCTATTTTGACATGAATACCAGGTAAACATGGGCATTATCAATGATATGATAATTAAGGTGCTATTCCAAAACGTCCTTACTAGATACATAATGTACATAATGTTTCAACATCAATATCAACTTCAGCATTTTTTAAGATATCTCTCTTTGTCTGAACTGCTTGTTTATACATTTATCTGTTACTCACACACAGCAGAATCTTCAGTGGTGATGTGTGATGTTACTTGTTACTTTTTTCAAACATCAAATTTATTCTAATTTCTAATTGGCAGATGTCAAAGCCACCATGTCTACGGGTTTTGCTACAGTAAGGACACATTTTGCCAGCCAACTTGAAAAGAAGAAGAAGAAAAAAGTGTGTGCTTGAGCATAGATATTTGCGTGTGTATTTTTGACTGATTTGCATAAAAATATGACTTTTGAAACATCTATTCTGTTCAGTTCTCAGCTCTGTTGGGGTAACTCGGGATACAGCACAGGAGTAAACAAACAAATTATGGGAGTTATTTCAAGTCACTTTGGGTCTGTTGAAAAATGCATTCAACTTCTGCTCTATTGCTTTACTCACACACTTTCTCTCTGTCTTTCGTTCCATATCTATCTCATTCTGCATGTTGTTTTTTCTGCCATTCTATTTTGACTGTTCCCCTTATCTGTTCCTTTCTTTTACTCTCTTTCTGCACTTCTTTCTCTCTCTCTGTGATTCTCTACCACTCTCTCTTACAGATAGTTCACGTCACACTTCCTCACACTGTACAAGTCAGCAGTGACCATGACGCCCCCCATGAATTGTTTCAAGTTACCCTAGATGCTGGTGGTGATGTTGTTATGGGTATTATTTGTTAATTTTTATTTATTTGTTAGGGTGATGTGCAGTGTCTGTGTTGCTGCTTGAAGCTTGGGGACGTTTTGGCCTGTTGGTGGTGCTGTGTCTGGGCCAGTCACTTTCATTTTGTAGATACTGGATATCAGTGTGAAACTGCATCACTCATCAAAGTCTCATCCAGTTTGACCAACAGTGTCTGAGATACTGAATGTGAATGAAGAAAAAGAGGAGGAGGGCAAGAAAAGAGGAATTAACCAGCAATCCAAGGTAACAAGGAGAAAGACAGAGAGAGAGAGAGATGGGGGTTTTACAAGAAATTTACATTTACTAGGAGGAGGTATGTAGGGGGAGTGAAATAAAGAAGGGGAGGAGGTGTGTATGTGTGTGTGTGTTTACGAGATCTTGAAGAGGGATGGATAGAGACAGATTGAGGGAGTGAGAGAGCAAGGTGGAGAGGAATAGAGAATTTACTAGACATTTACTAGATGTGTAGGAAATTGAGGTTTTACATTGCTGGTGCCATAAACAATAGGGCAGGGTGCACTCAAGTGCAGGGATCACTTCTAGTCCCTGAGATGTTGCCAGTTGGGCCGACATGAAGGTGTTTTCATCCATTAAAGTTTAGTCACTGTTGTTGTTTTCATTGGGGTAGCACATTTGCAGACATCACCACAGATTTCTTTGACTCAGCTTTAATTTCTTTTATTTTTCATTTTGTCTTTTTATTGGAATTGGTTTATAGGTGTTTAAATAAACAAAACTAAAACATGTTATTTGAATGCAAATAGTCACTGAAAGAGGCTATAGCATTGCCTCCCAAACACAGAAACATTTGCCAGTCCCTGAGACAGTGGTTTCAAGTGGGGGCCAAAGGTACCCTTAGGGGTCATTCAGGGTCTTCCAGAGGTTATCACCAAAATGAGGAATAATAACCAAAATTAAATTAATAAATAAATGAATAAATATCAAAACACATTGTTGTAGCTAAGACAAAGTCACTTCAGATGGGGGTCCATGGCAAAATGAAACGTAATAGCACTTTGCTTCACAGCAAATTCTTAAAACAATTAAAATAAAATAAAAAAATTTGTAAAACAGTTAATAGCTGTTAAAACCAAAATCAAAAGGGTTCTCATATTTCCTCATGATAGTAAAACAACCAAAAGATTGATAAAACAGTATCAGTCAATATAACCAAGGTTAAAAAAAATACCATACACATACACATCCCCATATCAACCCATATACCTTCATAATAATTAAACAAATAAAAGATAAGAGTAATATTCAATGAAACCAAAGTTAAGAGAAATATTTGTGTCCATACAAAACCTCACAAAATCACACAGTCATTAAAATACAATAAAACACATTTAATGAGACACTGATATTCAACTAATTAAATACTCAAATAAATAAAATGGCACTTGTATTAACCTAGCCAGTGCTTTGATCACTTTGGATAAAAGAGGCAAAAGACTTGACACTGCAAACAACAAGCCCCAGTTTGTGATTTAGACTAAGGCGTGTGTATTTTTACATCCAAATTTTGCTTATCATAACTTTAACAAAACCTTTGAGACTTTGACAGTGGAGGCGGAGCAGAGTTGGAGCTTTGAAAAGATGGGAAAAGAGATAGAAGAACAGTGTGACACATCAATCAACGCCTTGGATGAGAGGCAGGGAGGACAGGAGGGAGGGTGGGAGACATAAAGACAAAGGAGAAGAAAAAGGGAAGAGAGGAGGAGGGAGAGTAGGAGGAAACCGACAGTCACCTACCAGTGACCTTTACTAGACAGAGATACAGAGGTCAGGTTCAGAGCGGCGTGCCTGGAGCTGGTAGAGATTAAGTGTCGTGTTCGGCAAAACTGACATGAGCGCGTGAGTGCTGTGGTTGAAGGACATCCGCCCTTTTCACATTGTCAGATAATCCTGCCCACATATTTGACCAAACCGAGGGCATTTACCAAACCTGACAGAGACAGTTGTGTGGAATCGTTGGGATTTTAAGGGTTCACTTTGCAAAACTGGCAAGGGTCTATTGAGATGAGGACCCTTCAAAAAACAAAAAACGTAGAATAAGCATGTAATTTAATGGTTGAGTCTACATTACATCTTCAGTCCTACTCACTGACAGATTATGTCTGAGTTTCAGTGGTCATGGAAAACCTGGAAAAGTCATGGAAATTTTTTCAGGGCTGGGAATGTTTTGGGAAATCATGGGAAATGACCCTAAAGTTCTGGAAATCTCATAATCTAGCAAAGTCAAGCAAGAACTTGACAAGGGAGAACAATTAAGATATTTTTACGTCCTTGAAGTCAACTCTCATGTCTTTCTAGGAAACCAGCCAATCAGAGTCAAGAGATGCGGACGTTGCTTTGATGCATATTTCATTTGTCTTGCGATTCCACCCGCTATTTGTAGAGGTTGTTTTACTCATTACACTGCATAAATTCAGTAATGGAAATTTGGTATGTAGTTATGTAAAAGTCATGATAAAGTTTTGAAATCCGACTGAAGACGTGCAGAGTTCCGCTGGCCCTGGAGGACAAGAGGTGAGTCGGAAACTCAGAATGATGTTATGTAGGCTCAGGGGTTAGAATAAAATCTCTAATTTATACAGCGCTTTTCTGAGTACCCAAAGACACTTTACAACAGAGAAGTAGAGAACGGAGAAATGAATAGCCTACTTTTACGTTTTATGAACAACTGAACATTTGAAGCTGCCTTTTGCCAACTATTATGTCCGTTCTCTCACTGCTAGTAGAATTTGAGCCACCGGCGCTGCTAAATAATGGAGAATTTGGCGATTTTTTTTTTTCGGGCTTTATCGGGCTGTCAGGCCTAAAGTTCGGCTAATTAGTCGGGTCGGGTAGGGCCTCGGGCTGGCCCAGTCAGGCCCGGGTTGGGT
>OMLB01057717.1:0-13488 GCA_900302555.1 Myripristis jacobus
TGCTCCTCTTCAAGCCACTCACATACACGCACACACAAGCACACTCACATACACGCACACACACACACACACACATACACGCACACACACACACACACACACACGCACGCACACTCACACACACGCACGCATACTCACACACACACACACATACACACACAAAGCCATAGCAGGCAGAGAAAGTCAGCCAGGCAGCGGAGAGCCTGCCGACCAGCAGCCATGACAGAGACCGGTGAGTAGCTACATATCTCCCATCCATCTGTTACAGAGCTCTGTGCTTCACATGCAGGCTGCTGCCGTGCTGTTGGATTCTTTGCTGCGTGTACACACCTTTATTTAATGGGCATGTATGTGTTCCTGTCCCGTAAGACATCAGGGAGTGTGAATGTGTGTGTGTGTGTGTGTGTGTGTGTATGTATATGTGGGGTGGGTGAGGTGTGGGAGGCAGCTGGGGAATCAGCTGGGAGGAAGGGATGAAGAATGTTTGATAGATAGATAGGTAGATAGACAGATAGATAGATAGATAGATAGATAGATAAAAATGGTAGGGAACTGTGTTTACAGAGGGGTTTTTTTGGTTCATGAGGTCTCAGTATTTGGATGGAAACTTCATTTTAGGGTGGATAAGGGTGTGAATTAGGGCCCGACCGATATAGATTTTTTGGGGCCGATGCCAATTTCGATATTAAGAAATAAAAAATACTTTGAGGTACTGTAACGTTACCTTTATGTTTATTGTGCCGTCACTGACTCGGTGAAAGTGTTTAGCAAGGTAATATTTAAGCTAGGTTATCCTAACTTTAGCTTGCTAACATACCAGTCAAGCGTGACAGACACAACAAGGCACGTCATGGGAAATGGGGAACTTATTGAGTTATTTTTTATTTCACAAACTAGTTATAAACTATGGTTAAGAAAAACACCATATTCCTTGCATTTTATTAGTGAAAAATAAGATCGGCGTCAGTCTGCCAACTTTTGGCCGATCAGCGATTATTCTCTAATGGCTATAATCAGCTGATAAATCAGTTGTGCCCTATTGTGAATTGTATAAACATATACAATTCAACTTTGAATTGTAGTGGGATATAAACATATACAATTCACACATTCGTTGTAAAAACATACAATTCACATGAATTGGCATGAAAAAAATTGGATGCCTTATGGATTTGGAAATATGGATGTAACGTCAACTTTTGATCTCTTGGCAAATTTACCGCCAGACCTATTTTGATATGCTGTCAAAATGAATGATCTATTATCCCACTGCAATTCAAAGTTTTGGAGAGTACCACTAAGATATTCAGTGGAGTCAGCTAGACATCTGTTCCACACAGCACCATGGATTGCAGAGGATGGATTGTTGCAGTTCTTAAAGAAAAAAAAAAAACTGATATTATTTCACTTCCACCTCACTTGCCTCATTGCTTTGTACTGATTATTGATTGCTGCTCTACAGGGCTACTGTGGCGGCTACTGCCCCTCTGGCACAGAATGATAAAAGAAAGTGCAGAAATTGCTGGATCTTTCTGGATGTTGATAACAGAACACAGAATACAAACCATCCTTGTGCACAGAGTATTTGTATATGTAGTTTACTTTTGGAAAGCAACACTTGTAAAGTGATATTAAGCCTTCTTTGAGTGGATGATTTTTAAGAATGTTAGCTCACCTCAATGGCAGGAGCCAGCCAGTATCCAGCACTCATGAGAGGAAGAGAGAGAGAGAGAGAGAGAGAGAGAGAGCGAGAGAACTGAGTACTAATTTTGAATTTAGCTATTTCAGTTTTAACTCTTTATGAAACACGTTTTCTGTCAAGAGCCATATGACTTACAGAAATGGCTTGTCCCTGAGAGCCACTGCGGTAACCGACACAGACAGCTTAGCTTTTGAAGAGTAGTGATGGCCGCAACAAGAGACTGTGCTATGTATTGGAAATGACTACATTTTTGGGGGAAGGGAGGCATTAAATAAAAGCAAAATGTAATAAATTAAAACGTGGTAATTTTGCTGCCCATTAGTTTGTTTCCATCTTTGGTGCAAAGTACCTGTTATTGTAACTTTGTGTTATTTTGTCTAGGTCTGTATGTATGAGTGCGGAGGTACATGTGTGCATATGTATACTTTCATATGTGTAGTATGTATGACTGTAAGCTTGCAGTTTGGTTGAATGAGCAGCTGTACCAAGCACCAAGGGAGTCCCTGATGGCACTTTATGGGACTGATTATTAAATTGCTGCCTGCTTACATGCTACACACAAACATGCATGCACACATGCAGGCATATGCACACACGTGCATGCATACTCACACCATAAGGACATGAGGTTCAGATCCTTACGTGGCGGAGTGTGTATCATCCTGATAGCCCCCTCCTGTTGGTCTATTTTCATTCTACTTACGAGGGATTAGCTGAGGTGATTAGCATGTGCAGCTCTCTACTCACAGTGTATTTGTGTGTGTAACTTTGTTTGTGTGCAACACATGCATGTATGTGTGCAATATTTATTTAGCTCCTGAGGTTATTTCATGTGAGAAGTATCTATCTATCTATCTATCTATCTATCTATCTATCTATCTATCTATCTATCTATCTATCTATAGATTGATAGATATATCTATACACTGCAAATTTTTTTTGCTGTGAATTCACAATAAATTATTAGATAAGTTTTGCATGACTTTCATAGTAAGGATTACAACAATATACTGTGAAATGTACTCATAGCAATTTACTGTAATTTCACATCTGTGATATTACAATGCATTGTTAAAAGCACAACTGTGTACTGTAACTTCACAGCTTCAATGACAAAGCAATTACTGTGATATTACAGTACATTACTGGGGAATTACAACCTTTTGCTGTACATCATTACAACAAGGCCTGTGAAAGTAATGCACAAGTTGACAGTAATTTACTGTGAATTTACAATGTATACTGTTGAAATCATGCAAAAATTGGCCAGTAATTTACTGTGAAAGTAATGCAGATGAAGTTTCCATTTACTATGAATTTACAATCATTGTACAATTAACACACCACCACACAACTAGTAAAGCTAGGTAAAGTCAATGTTAGCCCAATGGCATATTTATTTACAAATAAAGGGTTATTCAACATAAATGCCAAGAAATTCAAGAATTCAAGAAATTCAACTTCCTACTCCGAGTCAAACTTTCCAAAGCCATCTTAAAATACAGAGAAATCGTGCAGAACCTTGCCATTCAACTACCCAGCTGTGTCACAATAACAGTAAGAGGATGGGAATGAGGTCTACAATACTCAAAACTGAGCCTGACAACTGCTGCAGCAAAAAAAACTATGATGCCCTCTCAAAGTCAATTAGTTTCCTCAAAAGGGTGCTCATATGAGGGTTCATTGTTGTCTGCTTCCTGGTCTTTGAGCCTCTTTCAGAATTGATGCCCAAGAAGTACCCGTTAAAAAGCAAAGATAGTTTCAGTTTTAAATATAAAATATAAAGACTTATGTATTGCAGGCAGCATTTATCAAGTTGAGTCATCATCCTTCATAATCTTATCATATGCACACTCAACAGTTCAGTAAAAGCATAATGTACAGTATTTAGGTATTCAAATTTAAATAATAAGATCGGCTGTGGTAAATAGCAAACGCTAACATTAGCTAGCTAGCGTTAGCTAGCCTATATCAGACCACACAGGCAAATGCTACAGCTAGCTAACGTTAGCTAGTTAGCTAATAGTGCTAATATCATTTAAAATAACATGGGTGTACTGCAAACAGATGTTATGCATGCAGCTCACCTTCTCCATTCAGCCCAGAAGAGAAGAGGGAAATGGCCTCTTCAGGTTCAGTGCCGAGTTCGTTTATGTCATGTGACTTACCAGGGAATATTTGAATACAAAATTTCACTGTTTTTTTTTGCATTTTTTTTTACTGTGTTGCTGTGATATTACGGACCTTGTTGTGATATAACAGGGGTGTTTTGATCGCAAGATTTTACTGTATAATAACAGTTAAATGCCGTAAAATCCAAGGATACTGTAGTTTTTACAGGTATTCATTGGGATATTAAAGGGGAACTTAATTACAACAAGTTACTGTAAAATAATACTGTTAATTATTGTGAAATGCTGGTAATTTATTACAGTGTATATATCTGTCTGTATATCTATCTACCAGTCTGGCATGTAGACCAAGGGGGGAGTAAGGCAGGACTACCAATACACTTGCTGTCTGACGGTGAAAAGTTGGACTTTGCAGTTTCAAAATCTACACCAAAACTCTATGGAGCAGAGATGGAGAGGGTCCATGTCAAAGACTACAGCAACTGGATTGATGGTGATCCATGGTTTGTTAAAGGAATATTTCACCTAGTATGCATATTATTTGTATCAAATAGTCACTGTGTGCTGCCTTCAGTCCCTGACAAAGAAAGCTCTACTGACCAGCCTTCATAGGAACCTCATATTCCAAAAACGCTAGCCACGTCTGATCCAATAGGAAAAATTAGGGCTGTAATTTTACAATTCGGCAACAGCAAAACAGTATCAAAAGTTCTGTTTAAGAAGCTCACATTTGTCATGCTGTATGATCCAAGTCTCTGGTATCCAGTGGTATGCTAGTCGTTCCCACACACACGTATTTTCCTGTAATGTTAGCAACCAGCTAAAAAAAAAAAAAATCATGATAAGAATATTTCTTGCTTTCTGTGTGATTCAGAATGTAAAATATCTAAACAAACCACATTTGCCAACCTGGTATCCCCATATTTGGGATTCGCTACCATGCTAATGTCTTGACAAGTCATTGTCATCCTATAAATGCAGGAATGCCATTGACAGCACATTAGGGGAGTAAAATTCTTTGGGCACAAAACAGAATCAGAACCAGAATCAGAAATACTTTATTGATCCCCTAGAGGAAATTGGGTCAGTTGCAGCCCCTACTTATGCCAGGACAAAGCAAGTGTTCCCAATCTTAGTCCTGGACCATCTGACACTGTTCTGAAGCAGGGTTAGCACCAATTTTTCAGGGCTAACCCTAGGTATTTTGCACAACATAGTTCCAAATATAGTAGGTAAACATTAGACATATGTAGCATCTGTGAGACAGATATCCAAGGACTTCAGGGCACTAGTATGAATTGCTGGCTCTGGATTAACTCATAGCTGGGGTTAATGAATGCTTGTGTGAATGCAGGATTGCTTAAGTGAGCCAGAGGCTAAGGACAACCGAGGGCAGCCCAGGACAGCCTGATCCTTAGCCTCTGGTTAAAGACAGCCTGGGCCTTTCTTTAATAAGTGTAGGGTAAAAAGGTCCATTGTTGTTAAGCATCCCCAATTTCGGTAGTATGGATGGCTTGCAAGATGAGTTTTCAAGAGAAAAGATACCAGCCCACATCTGTGGCTTATCTGCTACAATCCTGAAGAACAACATGCATCAACACCGTGGTCTCCAACCACCGGTCCGCAGCCCGGCACCAATCCGCGAGACACGGTGAATGTGAAACCATGTGGCAGACCCTGATGCCCGGTATTGGGTGGCAGGAGCTGTCAGACTTATGGAATCAGCTCATCCCCTTAATCTTTGTGTTGGCCCTTCCTCTGCATCCCCAGTGTTATCGCAAAGGTCACTGACTGTTGGCTGTTAGTAATTAAATTATTAGGGAAACAAATAAGAAGGACCGCAGCAAGTGGGGTGCAATGAGGGACAAAAAAAAAGAACAAACCTCCCTGGCGCCATCTGGCATGATGGCGCCTATAGCATTTGCCTAACCTGCCCTATGGACCGCACGGCCCTGTTTTTGGTTAAGGTTAGTGCCAGGCTGTGGCTAGGGTCTAGTATATTATTGTAATCTCATGGTTAAGATTAGGGCTTGGATTGGTTTAGGTGTAGTTTAGAACAAAATAGTGGCTCATGCAAAACATAAATTGATGGATTTTTTACACACCAGACACTCTCATCTGAGGAGGCCAGCTGGGATGATCAAATCCCAGCTAATGTTCCCTGCCCAGTTAGGTTAGGGTTAGGTGTCAGCAAGTTATCCAATCTCATCCTTTTCTTTCTGCAATTGTTACTGTTTTTCCAATTGAACATTTGAGAATAACTTGGCCTCAAGCTCTGCACATCTTTTGACAATATCTGAGGATAAATTTGGTGTATATTTATAATTTATAATTAGGGTTTCAAATCCTATATGTGATGCACGTTACATATAGCTATCATGCTAATAAAGAGAGGAATCAGAAATCATGTTAATTCTGAGCTGACTGTTTACAAGAAGGGGGTTATGTTGACTCCCTGGAACTGGAATGTCTCAGGTTAGATCCTTTTTGACAGCAACATAATTGCAAAGAGGAATAGACACACACACACACACACACACACACACACACACACACACACAATGAATATTGCATTTGCAGTCCAATGGCCTAAGGTCTCAGTATGATGTGGCAGTCCTATACTGTCAGTGACATGACAGCAGAGCAGTGGGAGGGGGAGGTGAAGAGCAGTGATTCTCTTTCTGTCTCACTCTCTCCATTCTACAGTGTCTACTCTGATCTTTACATTTCATTTGGAAATAATTCCTTTTGTCTTCTTGTTGGTTTATGCTGTGTTTCTCTCCAAACCACTAGATAAGATGAGATGAAACTTTATTGATCCCCCATATGGGATTCGGCAAGGGAAAAAGAAAAATGACTGGGGATGCCCCAGTGGCTTACTGGTAAAGCGCACGCACCATGTACCAGGGCTCAGTCCCGATCGCAGCGACCGGGGTTGGAATCCGACCTCAGGTCCTTTGCTGCACGTCATCCCCCCTCTCTCACCTCTCACCTTGCCTTTCCTGTCTATCTCCACTGTGACTTTCAAAAAAAAAAATCTTTAAGAAAAATGACTTCAGCACAAAAATTCAATGTAAAATAAGCATTAATCCTTGTGCCTCATCTAAACTTGATTTCCTTGAGGATGTAAAAGGTCCTTGATATGCTCAAAACTAAAAGTTTAAAAGTAATATTTACATATTAATATTATTTTTCACTTTCACTGAAATTTACATTTTTTTAAACTGACATCAATCCTGATTGGCACCAAATAGTCATTCATTCTGAGAATGTTACTTACCAAAGCAATCAGAAACGCCCATTAATCCTTGAAGCTGGTTAGGCCACTTAGCTTCCAAGCTAAAAGCTTCCACGGTGCTCTATTGAAGTGATTTACAATCATGTATCTAATGACAGAACATTACATAAAGCCAAAATGATCTTACATCACAACCAGTGGAATTTTGGCATAACTGCGCACAAGAGAACTCTTGCAATCGCATTTACATATTGTGTTCAGTTGGAGCAATTGGAGGTGGTCACATGATCGTTCCAGGGAACCCTCACCAGCAGTCTACACCTAACGCAACACACACTAACGGCCTGCAAACACAATTTTCTACTACAGATAAATGGCTCACTACAGAGTGATGCGATGTCACTCTGTGGTATAATGTATATCCACAGAGACATCTAGTTATGAAACTTCATTTGCATGAGAAATGTATAACTTGTTTGGTAACTTATATATACATATAATGCTTGTGTGTCAAAGTAAGCTTTCTGTGCAGGATTAGAAAAATACAAATTGATTTGTTTGGTTTCTTATTGGGCTGCAGGAAATTCCTGTGTCAGAGTGTCTGTGTCAAGCCATATTAGTGCATGATACAGAAGAAACATCAGGGAAAATTCAGAGGATTAAGCCATAACCAAAAAGGCATTTTTCTGCACTGCAAGAACCATCCCAACTACGGCTTTACACTGAACATTCAGTTAAAAAAAAGGAAAAAAAAAAAAGAATGTAAAGCAGCAAATTTATTTAAAAAAAAAAAAAAGATAACTATAGAATATAGATGTAGCACAATGAACCCAGTGTACATGCATGTGCATGTGGAAGGGTAGGGAGGGTGTGTGTGTTGGTGCAGGTGTGTGTGTTTGAGGGGGAAGGATTGAGATTGAGCTTGAGGAGAAGTGCCATGTAATTTCTGGCTATTTAGCTATGTATACACACACACATGCACATACACGAATTACAGAAATTTCTCCATAATCACATACAAACCTCTTTCATACCCAAACGCATATAAAAAACAACTTTTTAAAGTTCAAATTTTCTGCCAGCCTGCAATGCTGCAGTACCTATGACAATACCTCTGGTGGAAACCAGGAAAATAGCATACAATTTGGCCTTGGGCCAAAAATGAGAAAATTACAGAACCCCCAAAAGGCCGTGGTGAGATGTATTTTTTGTGTTACCTCACAATAACTTTTGCATCCCCTTGCAATATGTTTTGCGTTCTCTCGCAATACTTTTGCGTTCTCTCGCAATACTTTTCTACTTCTGTTCCCTCCGAGTCTTATGTCTGTTTACACTAGGTCTCTAGATCTGAGAATGCATTTAATTTTCCTTTCACTAATCACATTACCATACCTATTAAGCAGCAGTACTATATCAGCAGAATTTATGCCCAGTTCAGAGTCAAATTCAATGAGCTGATCCTACTGGAGCGCTGCACTGCTGTGCTGGGAGCCGCTCAGCGAAAACAGACATACGGTTCAGAAGGAATGGAAATAGAAAAGTATTGTGAGGAAATGCAAAAGCATTACGAGAGAATGCAAAATTTATTGCAAGAGAACGCAAATCATATTGCGAGATAACACAAATTATTGTGAGGCAACGCAATGCTTATCATAGGAGTTGTGGTTGAAGATCTAACACAAGATTTTATCCCTCATTGGGCACAAGAATTAAAAAGAAGGAGCACTAAGGCACTAAATAGGAAATAGCTGCGAAATTATATAAACATATTGTATGCTTTCAATATTTCCAACATACATTAAATAGACTATAAGTGGAAAGTATGTGAATGAACTTGTATTGATTTACTTAGTTATTACTGAGCTTTGCGTACTGGCCTCCCTCCACAGAAATGTTTCACCACAAGGTATTTGAAATCAACATTATAATACTAAAGGTTTGTATTTAACATTTTTACATGTTTAATCATTTAAAATAAATGAGGGGTGCAATTCTAATAAAAATGATAGAGTAATAATACTTTACTTTAAATCCCATGGCTTTTTACTGGACAGAACAAATATGAACATGCTGTCACAATCAGGTGAGAATCTATCTTGCTATGCTTCAGGTGATGCCTGTGTGGCTGAGCCACATTGGTTTGGACCAATCGGAGAACTAATGGCAGCTATAGGCATAGTTTATGTGTGACGATAGTGAGAAGTGACAACAATGGCAGCTCTTAAAGAGGTTAGTGGTGTTAGTCTAGATGCTGCTATAGCATCAGTTGTATCAGAACTGGAGGGGATTTCTTCTGCCTATGGATTCAATGAATATTGTATCCATAGGCAGCTACATCGACATGCTTGCTAGCTGTCAAAGTTCTTTAGTTTGCGACTTGTTTCTTCGTCATATGGTTTGTTGACCTGATTGATTGAGGTTAGCCGACAGACAGAGACAGACACTTGCCAAGGTATTTTTTGAAAGTGCTTGTCTTTTTCCGAACAATTTCTGGTGACGATTTCCAAGATGGTTATTGTCATGGCTGTGTGGTTCATGGACTTTTGTGTTTTGGGCTTTGTTTGGACACTGGTTTCTTTCCATTTCTCCATATGTTTCCTTGTGTTTGTGGTGTGTTCGTTTTCCTCTGCCTTCTCTGTGTCAGTCTTGTTTGCCCAGCGCAGCTTGTTTCCCTCCACACCAGCCCTGAATTAAGCTCAGTTCAGTTTCATATTTGGCTGATCATTTTCATTTGCCATGTGCATATCTGTATTGCCTGTGCTTCTCAGGTTCCTTAGTTCCCTGCATTTCTTAATAGATTCTTGTATTGGTCACTGCAATCTGCCTCTGCTCCTGCATTTGGGTCCACTTACCTGCTTACACATGATAGTTTCTTTATAATACCCATCTGGCACATCAGATTATACTTATATATGCATATAGATTATTACTGGTTAAATTCAGATTGACAGCTTGCACATATCATGAAAATTGAAAATTGTTTTAATGAATCTGATCGGCCGGCAAGCTGGCAATTGGCCAGTCAGCACAACAAATAAGCATTTTTTTTTCATTTTCTTAGACCTGCTGAAAATCTTTATGTTTGTCTTAAGTGGAATGTAAAAACAAACTTTTGAACTCTCACAAAGGAATACTCAAGGATTGGCTTCTTAGTGTGCAAACAGCCTTCTCTGTAGCTTCACCACAACCAGTGTTGTACCTGAACGCGCTCAATGAACGATCGTTCATGAACTCGTTCATATTTTGGGCGAACATGAACTGAATGAACTGTATTTCCGCTTGATGAACGTTATTGTGAACACATTCATTCTGGCGTTAGTAAACGGCGCTCTCTCACAGTATAACTTCGTGCTAGGATACTGAAAAGAGAGGATTGGACATGGGATCAAAAATGGGGGGACTGCACATGCGCAGTGTAAACTGAGCTGCAATTCTGGAGGGTGACTAACAAAGTGCAGAACAGATTTTACTGCGCATGTGCATTACCACCATGTTTGACCCTGTGTCCAATCCTCTCTTTGCAGTATCCTTGGCCACAATCACACAAACAGATACGTCACCAAACGGAGCATGGACGAAAGCAGCACCAGCACTAGCTCAGACCGCTCAGAATCTACTATGGGTTATGATTATTTGAAAGAATTTTATGGAAAAGTCAGCACCGTGTTAAGTGTTAGGGAAATGCCAGTATTTTGAGGGCTGTCCCCTCAATGCTAATGTAAACTCCTGGTTGGATAAGGATTCTAAATAGGATACGAAGATGAATCTGACACATAGTCTCAGTGTTAAAACTGATAAAATAATTGCTGTCTGTGGTTCTTTATGGGCTGTGGCAATAATTTTGACAAATAATAGCTTGCAGCAACGTACTGAAAAAAAAAAGAACTATGAACTAGTTCATTTTTGGAACCATGAACTTAGTTCAAAATTTTGAATTTATGAACTATGAACGGAACTAGTTCATTTTAAAATTTGTGAACTGAACTTTGAACTAGTTCATGTAGAAAGTGAACTTTCCCAACACTGACCACAACTGCAACACATAAATTTGCAGAAACAATCATACTCACTTACTTACATGGACCATCTCCATCCATCCATCCATCTTCTGCCGCTTATCCAGGGCTGGGTCACAGGGGCAGCAGTCTAAGCAGAGACACCCGGACTTCCCTCTCTCCAGACACTTCCGCCAGCTCCTCAGGAGGAACACCAAGGCGTTCCCAGGCCAGCTGAGAGACATAGTCCCTCCAGCGTCTCCTGGGTCTTCCCCGGGGTCTCCTCCCGGTGGGGCATGCCCGGAACACCTCCCCAGGGAGGCGTCCAGGGGGCATCCAAAACAGATGCCCGAGCCACCTCAACTGGTTCCTCTCGATGCGGAGGAGCAGCGGCTCTACTCCGAGCTCCTCCCGAGTGACCGAGCTTCTCACCGTATCTCTAAGGGAGCGCCCGGTCACCCTGCGAGGGAAACTCATTTCGGCCGCTTGTATCCGTGATCTTGTCCTTTCGGTCATTACCCGTAGCTCATGACCATAGGTGAGGGTAGGAACGTAGATTGACTGGTAAATCGAGAGCTTCACCTTTCGGCTCAGCTCCTTCTTCACCATGATCGGTACACCGACCGCATCACTGAGGAGGCTGCACCGATCCGCCTGTCGATCTCACGCTCCATCCTTCCCTCACTTGTGAACAAGACCCCGAGATACTTGAACTCCTCCACTTGAGGCAGGACTTCTCCACCAACCCGGAGAGGGCATGCCACTTTTTTCCGGTCAAGAACCATGGCCTCGGACTTGGAGGTGCTGATTCGCTTCACACTCGGCTGCAAACCGCCCCAGTGCCTGCTGAAGGTCCTGCCTCGAAGGAGCCAACAGGACAACATCATTCGCAAAAAGCAGCGATGAAGTCCTGTGACTCCCAAACAGGACTCCCTCCGGCCCCCGGCTGTGCCTAGAAATTCTGTCCATAAAGATTATGAACAGAACCGGTGATAAAGAGCAGCCCTGCTGGAGTCTAACATGCACTGAGAACAGGTCTGACTTATTGCCGGCAATGGGAACCAAGCTCCTGCTCCGGTAGTACAGGGACCGAACAGCCCTTAGCAAAGGGCCCTGGACCCCATACTCCCGGAGCACTCCCACAGGGCACCGCCCTCTCCCCAACCCAAAGGCGCAGAGAGGCGACCCTCTCGTTCACCGTGGTGAACCCCAACACATGGCAGCTAAGCTGGGGGGCTATGAGCAAGCCCACATCTTCCCCCACCGAGGGCAACACCAGACTAGTGGAGGGTCCAGCCGCTCTCGAGGACCTGGGTTCCAGAGCCCAAGCTGTGCATGGAGGTGAGCCCGACTATTTCTAGCCAGTACCTCTCAACCTCCCGCACAAGATCAGGTTCCTTCCCCCCCAGCGAGGTGACATTCCATGTCCCCATCATGTTTCCGGGGATCGGGTCGCCAAGGCCCCCGCCTTCGACTGCCTTGCAGGTGGTGAACCCACCGCGGGTTAGACCCACGTCACCAATTTGGGCTGGGCCCGGCCGGACCCCATGGGCAAAGGCCTGGCAACCAGGCGCTCACTCACGAGCCCCAACCCCAGGCCTGGCTCCAGGGTGGGGCCCCGGCTCCGCCGTACCGGGTGACGTTGCGGTCTTTGTTGTTTTCATCTTCATAAGGGGTCAATAATAACACCAAGATTTCTGGCTTGATTTGTAGCTGTCAATGACATAGAGCCAAGGTGAGCGCTGATCTTTGCCCTTTCATTTTTAGGGCCAAAAATTAACACCTCTGTCTTTTCTGGATTTAGCTGGAGAAAATTCTGGCACATCCAGTGATTGATTTGATGGATACAGTTACTCAATGAGAGTAAGGGACTGTAGTCATGTGATGACACTGAGATATAGAGTTGTGTCATCGGCATACGTATGATAGTAGATGTTGTGATGTTCCATAATCTGAGCTAGGGGTAGCATATAGATGTTGAATAGAAGTGGTCCGAGAATGGACCCTTGAGCAACCCCACATGTGAATGTAGTTCGCTCAGATTTATGGTTACCAACTGACACAAAAAAGTCCCTATCTTGTAAGTAAGATTTGAACCATTGTAGCACAGTGCCGGTGAGTCCCACCCAACTTTTCCAATCTGCTAAGTAGTATATTATGATCAACTGTAACAAATGCGGCACTGTGATCGAGTAATACCAGGACAGAGGATTTGCATGCATCATTATTCTGATGAATATCATTTAAGACTTTGATAAGTACAGTCTCAGTGCTGTGGTGTGGCCGAAATCCAGACTGAAATGTGTTAAAAAGATTGTTTTGCATCATAAAAGTATGGATTTGCTGGAAGACAACCCTTTCAATGATTTTCCCCAAAAATGGCAGATTTGATATTGGCCTATAGTTACTAATTGTTGCAGC
>OMLB01057726.1:0-30911 GCA_900302555.1 Myripristis jacobus
CAGAGAATTGAACTGTCCTGTTCAAAGCCTTAAACACGAGGGATACTGAGTGCTATAATGTGCCGCCACTGGGACAGACATAAGTTATTCTTGGGGTAGAGGTGCTTTTTTTTTTTTTTTTAAACATCATTAACACAGCCTATGTCGACATGAAATTATTTATATTGACAGTAGGGGCTTTCTTTTTTTTGTTGTTTATATCCTGGCATGCTCATTTTGTGCACACTGGAGAGTCTGTGGCCTTCAGATGAGGCAACATGAATTAATAATTGATGGACCTAAGTGTGGCTGGGGGGGCTGGGGGTTGTGCAGGGGGCTGGGAGTTATTCAGCATATTTATCTAGGTCACTCCTGACTGCACATTTCAAAATGCGCTGAGATGCTCATTCGGAGGTGTGAGATGAGCTTCCCTGTCCCTCTATCCTAATCTAAAACCCCCAGTAAACACTCATTTTTCTGTCTTACCTCCTAAAAGGTGCATTTACTCCATCCTGCCTAAAGTAAACCATTAAAAAGAGATATTTATCGAATCTCTGTTCCAAAAAAAAAACTGTATATGCTTTCTTACCCATTACCCGGAATGCATTTTCTCAATAACACATAAACCAGACTTTCCAAAACTGTCAAATAAAAGGATTTGCTCTATTTAATTTGAAGAGGCCACAAAGAAAAGATATGCTGGCCGTTTTCACACATGACCTCAGCACAACGTGCAGAGAGTCAGGTGTGGAGTTGAGGTGGAGCTGCCCTCTCACATGTAGCACACACACCAGAGGTGTCAGAGGTGTTCCTACATACAGGAACTGCTCAGTATGATTTAGGCCAGGGATGGTGCCTGGGGTTTTGGGGACACTGCACTGTTAAAGAGAGACATTTTTGTAGTTTTCAGTGTTGCACTTTTTATCCCTGGGTACTCACTGCCAACTGTACATAGAGACTAGTGTCAGTTTAAACTGTGGTGTGCATGTGTTGAAAGGGGCTAAACAGGGAAATTGATAGTTTTCATGTGACATCACGGTCTGTATGGAATGCCCCCTTGGAGGGCAAAACAGTACACCTGCCCGCCACCCGCAGGCTTACAACAGGTCAGAGAAACACACACTCCTTGAAAATGCTGGACAGTTGTTGTGCGGTCGGGTGCACCGCGGAGAAAAGCCGGGGTTGTGTTTTTATCGTATTCCGTCATTTAAAGACAACCCCGAGAGGAGAAATCTTTGGATCGGCGCTATCAAACGCAACTCGGCCCCCAGGGAGAGCAAACCATGGCAGCCCTCCAAATACACACGCAATGAATTAACGTAAATTAAAATTAATTTGATAGATAGTGTTAGCTAAATTAGTACTCACCTTTGCTTTCAGAATGAAGAATGCCTTGTTCTTTACTTCCCAAACAGCAGCATTCTTTACCCATCCTGATCGGAAATACCGGTAACTATCGGTGCTCTCACATGCCTTCATTCTGGCAGCGGTGTAGGGTGACAGGCTCTCAATCAGGTAGATGTACACATAGCCGAAGTCGAGTTTTGGCAAGGACATAGCGGTGTTTAACGGCTCGTATACAGCAGCCGGTGCTGTATACGGGTCACAAGTGCCCAACACTTCCAACTTATTTTGGTATCTTTGTTTCTCGGCCGCGGTCAGGTGATTTAAATGACTATTGTCTTGTTTGTCAGTTGAGAGTCCGTTGCTTGCCGGCATCTTGGAACGTCGTTTTGCGCTCCAGGGCTACTGGCAAGTCACGTGACTGAAAACTATCAATAGAGTAACACTGAAGAGTCACCACAGCTTCTTTGATGTATGCACACACACTAGATAATCAATAATACAAGCAACCAGGAGTGAGGAGTGCAGCGGCAGAGCCATATGCCCTGACAATATTCCTGTGACCCCAGAGCAGTCGTACATGAGAGAGGTGCTAGCAAATGAAATGAAAAAGCTGCAGAGAGAGAGAAAGTTGTTTTTCAATGTGAGCAAATTAGAGCGAGCAGGCGAGGAATACGGCATATGATTCAGTGTGGAGAGGGTGACGTGAGGCACTTATTGAAGAGATGCGTTTTTAGCTTACAGCCTGCCATGAGACATGCGGTCATGGTGTAAAGACCAAATTATCATATCCAATTCATTTCTACAAAACTTTTTGGGTAAACAAACTGCTGAAAAAGATCTGGTTTGAAGTATTGGGGATTGTTTTTGTCTCTTTGCTAGCACTGATATCCAATAAAGGGGAGAGTGGGCTGGTAAACTCATTCATGTTTTCTCTACAGTCTTGCATTATTATACTCGTAGTAGGCCTGATTTGGAAATTGAATATAAAAGAATAATAATACAATATTTTGTCATGCATTTGAGGCATCAGTTAACATTTGAAAGAGAATTTTTAAAATGCAAGTTATCACATTTGAATAAAATCACTAGATGGTCATGATAGATGTTGGCCATTAGAGTGGACAGATTTAGATAGCTACACAGAGATGTGCACTCACGCGTGCACTCACACACCACGCATACAAATGTGCACAAATGCATGAGCACACACACGCACGCGTACACACACTACTTCAATCACGCATCTCCATCTCCAACTCCCTGTACTTGTATGTGTTTGACAGAGAAGGGCAGCGCTGGCTGTAATTCCCTGATATCCCACCTCAGCTGTAATCTACACAGCAGATAACACCTGACGAGGCTTCAGAATGAAACACTTGGCCTGCATTATTCATAGACAATCTAAGAATAAGGGAGGTGTTGTGTGATGAAGGAAAAGGGGTGTGTGTGTCTGTTGGGAGGGTTTCTTCTTGGTTAGAAAAGTCAACTTGTGATAGGAAGATCAGTGGTTTGAGACCCTGGATTGGCTGATAAGATCAGGATGAAAGAAGATGTAAATGAGAAAAATCTCCACTTCTCCATTAATAACATTGATCCAAGTGCCACAGCGCAAAACTGTATTTATAGCAAGTGTCACAGTGAGAATGTGGGTAACCTTCTCTTCCCTTGTTGTAAATACGCGTGCATTCTCAGCCAACTTAGCTGGATAACAAGAGCTAAAGGAGCAATCATATTTTTGCTGGCCCTCTGCACAAAATGACTATGAAATATCTGCAGGGAGCTGATGGGCCTGTTGATCAAGACCGATGACTCAACGATTATTTCTCCAGGTGCCGAGTCAAGCATGTGAGTGGAACTGAGTCACATTAAACTCAACTGTGAGCACACTCCGCTCTGCTCCCGACTGCAATGATGGAAAATAAACTGCTGCATGTGTTCTATAACTTTGCTCTATTTACAGCCACAAAATGTGTGGCCTTTGGCGTTATTTAATGTAACTTAATGTAACTACAGGTCAAAACAATGACTGTAACGAGAGTACAGGAATTGAATTGAATTGAATTGAATTGAATTACTTTAACAAAACGATATTGATCTTTTGTCTTATATTTTTTGTGTGGATTACTGCAGAACACTTTGACACCTGCACAACTTGATTTCTTTCAAAAACATATTTAAATTACAAGAAAATTACCATCAAATTACCATGACATGCCCACCAAAAATTGTAACCAAAATTTAAAAAAAAACAGCCCATTTCCATTATCCTGTGCTTTGTATCTAAAATTGGAGAAAACATTAAGAACAATGGAAAATAATCTTCATCCAAAGACTATGCTTTATTAATTACAACAGTGGCCACTTGAAACATGAAATTGAAAGTTTTCCTTGAGAAAATACATTTTGAGAGTGTTCTGGGGTTCAGACTCATACAGTGCTGTTGAGAGACGCTCCAGCTGCGGCGAACACACGCTCAACGCTGGCAGAGCAACTGAGGACTCTGAAGTCTCTGCGGGGCTACCGTGCCATGCGTGGGAGAGATGTCTGATTGTCCTTCCAAAACAGGAAGACGTCCTCTCCAGGAGTCGCTCTGACCGAGCTGAGGTATGGTATTGCTCGACTTCCCCACTTGGCATCCTTGCTGTGTTCCTGTGTCTGTGTGGTGCATGACCCAGATCTGCGTGCGTACCTGGCCTGTCAGCGGCAGCCTCATCTGTGCAGTGACTGCTGCGGCTCCAGCATCGCCTTCTGCCTGCGTTGTGGTGCATGATTTGCTCTCTCCCAGCGAACATGCATCAATCTCCTGCAGTCTCTGGTGCACAGTCTCGTCTCGGATGATTCAGTGTTGAATCGCAGATTCAACACCGCTGCCAAACACCGGCACTTGTCCGCTCAGGTGAAGCGAGCTGTGACATTTGCTGCTAATATCTCAGCAAAAGCAGAAATGGAGATGGGCTGGTTTGGCACACTGGTGTTGGTGAGTAAGTAATTTAATTTAGACATTGCTGGCACACTCATTCCAAAGTTGCCAACTGCGCCACTTACATGTGGTTGATTACGTCTGCAAGTGAAACAGAACAGCGTGCCAAGCAGAGCTTTGACTTGAGCTGATGGAACTTGTTCAAGAAGAGTTTGGTACGTTCTGCGATGGCTCTTTGGGTCCTTCTGGAGCATCGTCAGCCTGGATTCAATCACATTTTACTGGCTACTCCGTCTTACTGGGCAGGCTGCAGAGGGGCACACGCCAAGTCTGTTGCTGCCTCTGTGTTCAGCGTGCTCTCTCTGACAGTTCACACCAGCTTGTCTGTGCGCTGGAGCAGCATGTTGATGTCATGACGTTTGCGGATGGTGTCGTTCAATTCAAACTGAAGCATATGGATTGAGCATGCAAATGCATAATTTACTCTGTGACATATGCATATGCATATTTACTCTGTGATATATGTTTGACAAGTTTGTCATCTCTTCAAACAATCTCTTGTCCTGTTCTCTGTGTATACAGACAGACTGTTTTTGCATTGTGATCATGGAACAGCCATCGAGGCAACACTCACTCATAACAAGTGAGCATAAAAACATGCTGACGCTAACACAAGCACTGACTGCCGCTGATTCAGAGATCGGCAGACCGACAGATATTCCCAAGATGGACATGAGACAGTATCTGAAACAAGCTGCATCATTTGATAATTTATTGATTGAGAGATCACAAAGGCCCTGACCCATATAGGTACCAATAAGGTTTTCCCAGTACCTGTTGCTGAATCTCGAGGTTATGTTGGCTTCATGTAGGTTTATCTTTATAACATTGTTTGTAATGGACACTTCCTCATTACGTAACATATTTCCACTTGAGTCACTTTTGTCATTCTAGTATCAAGACCACATATTAGATTGAGATTTGCCTGAGATTTACATAGATTACATTACATAGTCTGCACTTACAACTACACAAAAAGTAAGTTCAGTGATGACAACATGACACTAATTGAAGAATCAATGTGAAAAAAACAAAAACAAATAACACCTCTACATTTCTCTCCCAGACTGGCTTGGCCTGTGATGCTTTAGCTGAGATGAACTAGGATTTACCCACCCTTCTATTCACCACTACCACTGGCTTGACCTTTAGTCAGCTCTGGTGTTGCATAACCCTCCTCTTGATCTGATAGGTCATTCTCCCTTCTTCCTCATCCTCCTCTGGAAAGCAAAGGTTGTAGCAGCCATCTCTGCACATTCCAAATTTGTCCAAGTTTTTCAAAATTTTCAAAGCACTTTGACATTTCTGGTACTTTCTGCCGTGCGGTGCCCTCGTATGTCTCCACAGCGGTGCAGCATGGTGTGGCCTGCAAATGCCTCATCAGTAGCAGTCACCTTAACACTGAGGAAGGTGAGCCCTCTTGTATTTGTCCAGCTATGTAATGACAAAGCAAAACCGTATTTATGCTGCTGCAGGTACAAAAGTTAGCGTCAGGATGTCCCGAGCTGTATTATAGAAGGGTGTGATGTTGCCAGGTTGGGAAATGCTGCATGCCTTCTCATTCTGTTTTAGTTACTGGTTGGAAATCCAGCTCTATCCTCATGGACAGTGATTCCCCCCTCTCTGATGTATGTCATTTGTCTCTATACAAATAATGTTTAAGAAATTATGGTTACTCTACATTTGTTACCATATGCTATACTCTGTTAAACTATGAAAAATGTATGAGCAAATGCAAGCTAGGCTAAACTGTGAGCCTCATAATATGCAAGGCCACACATTACCCTGCCAAGATAAAGACTGAAGTGAGGACAAATGTTGCTTGATCTAAAATCCAGGATCATGTTAGCTTATGGTCTAAAAGGTAAATATGTTCGTTTAGCCTTGCTTAGATTAAACTTTTCTTGGCAAACTCGGTGTGCCTGTAGCGCGCTGTCATGCTTTCAGGAAACACACTGTTTCATATTCTTTGAGTCTTTGCTTGTGGTAACATATTCACCACACTGACTTGTCACCTGCTGTTTATAATCATATTCAGAGACTTTAAGTTTAATTCAGTTATATCTTTGGGTTTTGTCTTTGGACAAAGTCCAAGCGTCTGCAAGTTGGTTTCATGGGGATTAATGGGATCCTCTCTCTTATGAGGGGGACTTGGGAGGGGTATGACTGACTTCTTGATTTCTGCTCTGCCTGACTAAAGTGCTGTTTCTACCAGTTTCCCCACTGTCCCAGGGCAGCTTTATCAAAATTCACCCCATCACACTTTTGGGGATGTGGTATCACCTCTGACCCCACTGACTGGAATTCAAAAACACTCACTCCCCTTGTGTGCTAGCATCTTCAACGGCTCTAAGATGGAGGGCAATGCAATAAGTGAGCAGCTAGCATCATGACACATTTCCACCTCATTCTCAAGCTAAAAAAGTATTTTACACAGTTTATTGCATGATGGAGAACTGAGATGACGTACTGAATGTCCGGAGGGAAGGGTGAGGGATGAAGAGATGGGACGATGGGGGTAATGATCGAGGTTGAGAAAAATGGTTGAGAACGGACGTGTGGAGGAGTAGGGTGGTTGGCTGATGTAGACTGGAGGCTGGAAAACAGGAGCAACCAGGGGAGCAGAAACTCTGGGTGGTGAGGTCGTCTCCTCTGGTGATCTCAAGACTGAGCCGCCAGTGAGGCGACGGGATGTGAAAACTGAGATAAAGGGGAGATGCACAGATTGAGGTGTTCCTAAATGGAATGTGTTCGAGTTATAAAACGTAATATTATTTAATGTTATCCCATTGTTTTGCATGGTAAAATATTATTTACTTATTCTTATTAGGTAGCTCACTCATCCCTACTGTGAAAATATAACTTTCCTATTGGTTCCTGTTAGAGTTTGATAAAGGTCATAGATTGCTTAATGCTCTTTAAAAAATAATAATAAGTATATAAAAAATAAAGCTGCACTAAACCAACATTTCAGTCCAGTGTCGGTGTTTGTTAGTACTGCCTTACAAATACCTACATTGCAATCAATGCTTTAGGGTCATATTATTCTAATTATTGTTGCTGTTGTTGTTGTTGTTAATGCTATAATTAGCATTATAATTTAATATAATTAGCATTTTAATATATATATATATTTTTTTTTACTTTAATTTGTATCCTGCTATTGTGAATAAGTGCTTTTACGGCTGTGAATGCAGTTTTCTGTGTCTGTTGTGTCTGTGACTGTCTGTTGTCTGACCCATTTACCTCTTAATGCAGTGACGCATGAGCAATCATTTTCAGCGCTGCACCCACAACATCATGCCTCCTCATACATATATGGCAACACACACACAAGCTGGCAGCATTTATGATGTGTGTGTGTGTGTGTATGATGTTATTTGTATTTATGTCCTTTGCTACTCTGTAAAGAACACCGAGACAAGGCATTAAATATGCTTCATAAATTTGGACTTGAGTGAACGGCTTTGAGATAACACAAATGGGCAATGGTGCCAGCAACAGGAATAGTGATTAATAACCAGGACAAATCAGTATATACATACTGAAGACCGTGTCAGACTGCATGTTAGGCACCATTTGTCAGCAGGGAGACATTTTTTACGAATGAACAAACAAATAAACAAAGCCAACAGTATTTTTTTCTGACACTTCTGTTACTTTCATCTGCACTATACACTGACTGTGACTTCCTCAAAGTCACAGTCATTTGAAACATGTAGCAGCACCAGAGATTCATTTCCATGGGTGGAAACTCTAAAAAGGATAGTTGTCCAAAAGTATATTAGCATGTACATCTATACAGCCCTATGCATACTACTGAACATTTATTTAAACTATCCAAAGCAAGTTTTCTGAATATTAATGTGAATGTCTGTTGAGCTCTTGATCAAAATTTTCTCGCTGAGACATGACAACTACATCAGCATCAAAGGTCAATTTCACACCTTGTAGTCTGTTTGCATGGTCCAGGCTAACATTTTGTTTGATACATGGTGACTTTTTTATTTGGTTTGGTCTGTTGCGTATTCAAAAAAAGCCGGTGCCAGCGTAGAAGGATGGAGATACTACAAAAGCGACAAGATTTCATAACTGCATTCCATATGTCTGCTACTAGTACTTCTTTGCTTACATTGCCATCTACTGATCTGATGAAATTGGCTGTAACACCTTTTGATGTACTGTAATACCTTGGCAACAGCCATTTACATGAATGCAAATCATATATCGGTGAGGTTACCTTTCTCATTTCAAATGAACTGTGCCAGAGTTTGCTTGGAATCGGTCTGAGACTGTGCTCCTCTTTCCAGCAGACTCAGGTTTGGTGTGCACCAGGGTTTGATCAGGGTGTTCTCATCTACCCAAACCAACTACACCATGGAGGCAAACACACCATTCTATTTAGCCAGACTAAACTTTGCAGGTGTGAAAGCCTAAGTGCATCTAAGATGCATCGAAGATCTGCACCTTGATGGGTTGAGACAGAGGCAGAGGAAGCTCCATCAGCTCACCATAGAGGAGGTGGGAGGTTTTGTGTAGGATGAAGTTCAGTTTAGTCGCTATCCCCCTGACTGTTTCTGCAACACAGCCAGACTTTTATCAGCAGCCTGTTAATCCTGCCTGCATCCTCTGCCTTGATGTTGCCTCCCCAGTGCACCGCTGCACTGAACACAGCACTGGCCACCACAGATTAGCACAACATGTAGAGTAGTCTGCTACTGAAAGACCTGAACCTCCTCAAGGACAGTCTATTGTGCTGGTAGGGCTGCACCATCTCCACCTCCTCACTGTGGCACCAGTGGGTTCCTGCTGCAACATAAACTGACAACCTGCGCCTTCATCTTCTACAGTTTGGTTGCAAATGGCTCTCTTTGCACCACCTGAAGAAGTTCTCAACCAGACTTCTATGCTTCTTCTACTTGCCTTCAATGATTCCCACAACAGTCTTTCAAAAACCTAAAGGCCAGAGACAAATTGTAGGTCTTTTATTGTGAACAAAACAAATCCAACAGTGCAGTTCCAATGGATGCATAATGTGGGCTAAATTTACTTAAAGGAATAGTTTTACCTATATTGGAAAAAAAGTCCCTGCTTTACACAACAAATTGTTAGTTCCAGGATTGATGAATGACAGGTAGAACTTTATAAGGCAGCTGTTTCAACCAAAAACTCAAATTTGAAAATCAAAGGATTATGATTTCATGTTGTGAGATTTAAAACCACTGGTCTTTAAGCCTTCTTTGAGTGTTTATTTGTAAGAGTGTTAGCTGGGGGGAGGTCCACCTTAATGACGGGAAGCTAATGGTTAGCATATGGAGCATCCAGCCAGTGTCCAGCACTCAGTAACAAAGAGAGGAAGTGTATTCCTACCTGCAGTTGCACTGATACAGTCCTTTTGTGTAAACTTATTTTTAGGGCAGGCACTGAACAGTGCCACTGACCATGTCCGGCAGTCAGCCGCAGAAATTGTGGAACTGATGTTTATTCTGTTAGTGTTCGTCTCCCCAGTCGTTTCAGTGGCTGTCCTCAAATGCAGGAGCAATGGAATTCATGAGAATTTTTTTTTTTTTTAGATGAGATGCAGAAAACGTCTCCTTCCTTATTGGCCTTAAAATATAACCACAAATGGAAATGAAACATAGTCGCTTTAATGTTTTCTGCATACTCTGCTTTTTCTTCACCCATATATTTTATTAATCATATACTTTATAGCTTTTTTATTCAAAACACTGTTTTTTTAAGTTTTGCTTTGTACGCTATACAGACTTAATGCTGGCCGTCATCTTGTGATTTAACTTCTCACTTCTTTGTTGCTTTTGATTTGCCTTTTTTTTTTTGTCTGTAACAATTTTTTTTCACTAATTAAGGCCATCAGGTCTCTGGGCACTGCTATCAAGTATTAATCAAACTTCTTTTGCTGTCTTTTTGTGCAAATGGAAAGCATGTTTGAACTAAGATTAACTAAACTCTGTTTAGCTGCATGTCCACTGGGGTTCTGCATTTACTGGGCTGTCTTAACCTTCTTCTTGTTTTCAGTGGAGAGGACATGCTGACAGCGCTGAGAGCTACGTGGATTTTAGAAATGGAGTCTTACACAAATGAAAGCCTTCAAAACATTTGGACTTTAGCAAATGAACACTGCATCTCAAGTGTGTTTTCAGTAATCTCATGGCAGAAGGTACAAGTTGTGCTTCCCCAAAGCATCTGCTGATTTCAAACAACAAAAAAAGCCCTCTGGATACAGATTATTAGCATTGTTGCATGTGTAATCACATAATTGTTACCAGCATCGGGTTGGTGATAGCTTCACAGTGCATAGGAAATGCTCTCTAACCATGATATTGTTTTCACTGAATGTTAACTAGGTAGGCGTAATTTGCACTTTTATCCATCATCTTTTTTGTGGCAACAAATTGAATGTCATCTATTCTCAGACCCTGTTCTCAGACTGAGTCACATTGGCTCGATAGTCTTGTTATGAACCTGTAAATTTATATCATTAAGGTTTATGTTAGCCTAAAACAATGTGCAAACTGTTTTTGTGGGGTGGGTTTTCTGCTTACTACATCCCTGATTGTAATTCTGCAAGTGAGCGCTGTGTATGTAATGGTTCCAGAACAAGCCTTTAAGTGAGCAAAATCTCATCAAAGTCCACCGACCCATTGACATGAAGCTCAATTACAAAGTCACTTGTTCACTTTGAGGCCCACTAAAGGCCTTCTGGTGGTTGTGTTTTATTATGTATATGTGTGTGTGTGTGTGTGTGTGTGTGTGTGTGTGTGTGTGTGTGTGTGCGCCTCAAGCTGCTGCAGCATGCCTATCTTTCACACCACCTGTGAGTTTGTAAGTATAGTTTGCAAGTGTGTTTCTGCATGTGTGTGTGTGTGTGTGTGTGTGTACATGTGCAAGCAGGTACCTGGCTTTCACGCAATCTTGGACTCAGTGTGTGCGTGTATATACCATGGGTGTGTATGTCTGTGTGTGTAGCATGCCCTCTGCAGCGTTCAGTTTCATGGCTTTCGTGCTAGCTGTGACTGAGTGTCCTTGTGTGTGTGAGTGTGCGTGTGCATGTGTTATGAGTATGCAGCTGTGTGTGTGTGTGTACACAGCCTCTGCAGCTCTCAGGTATATGGCTTTCACACTAGCTGTCTATACGGCTTGAGTATTACGAAGCAGACACAGAAAAATAGCCCCCAGACACTTCACAATATACATCACACGCTCTGCTCCTCTTTGAAATGGGAGCAGCTATACAGTGTGTGACGGGAATACATGGGGCTTATTAATTCTTTTGGCTATCTGGGGTACCGCAGGAGTGTTTTATGTGTTATATACCTCACCAGGGTTTCAGGCCTGTGGGAAAGGATCTGCAGTGGGGTGGCCTGCCGGTTAAAGAGATCACCCAGTAGCCTGAAGCTCTCTGCTTCCACTTCTGCAGCAGCCATTATGTTTCTGTCCTGGTGGAGGCATCCTAATACCTCTACCTGCTCAAGGTGTATCGCTCCTGGCTGCCACTGACCTCTGGCCCATCAGTAGTCATCTCAGAAGCAACAAACCTCTAACTACATAATAATGACTGCAGTGCTCAGAAATGTTTCACGCTCTTCACCAAGGTCCAAAACTCTGATCAAGAACTTTTAACGCCTTTAAAAGCACAATGAGCAGGATTTGTCGTTTTGGTTTGTAAACACAAAATTCAAAGTTGGCCCCTCCTCCCTACTAGGTAAGTGAAGCGAGTTTTTTTGTTTCCTGGGATGATGATGATGGAATAAACGACCACCCAAAATGTGATATTGCCATCCTAAGAAAAATATTTCTCTCGCCAGCACCTTCCTGTCCAACAGAAAACAGGCCAACAGCGCATCACTCTCCATCCTCATCCTCTCCCTCAGTGCTCGCCAGTGGGTGAAAGCCAACCCCAGATTCACTCTCGTTGTGGAACGAGCGTTGTCTGCTTGTCGTTTTGCCTCGCTAGAATTCCTTTTTTCCGCAGTCTGCTTTTTGTAGCTTCCAATTGGCTGTGGCGCTATCGATCTGGCACCTCACACTGTGATTGGCTGGGAGCGGCATGCAAACTGCCCAAAGACGGACACTCAGAAGAGTCCTGAGCTCAGCAAAACAAGAAAATCCAGGCAGAGGGCAGGGTCTCTGCAGACACACACACCAACACACACTTCTAGTGTCTCACAAGAGATGATTGAGAGAATTGATTCTGTATGAATCTATACATTGTTTTTTAGGAAAATCCTACTCACTCTGCCTTTATCTCAAACCATTTTGGCTCTGCGTTTGTGTTGTTGTGACTCCTTTACTTTTTACTTGCTAAGAAATTAACATGCTCATTTAAGTGTTGATTAGGTTTTATGGCCGAGGGGACCACAAACCCATTCTAAATAGACTGTGTAATTTGCATGGCCATCAGTTTCAACTTACGGAAAGGCTGATGTTTTGGAGATATGATGTCTTCATCTCAGAGAAGTCATTTGTGCTTTCAAGAAATAAGTGGCGCACTGATAACCCGAAAACCTCAATTACTATTTAGTATAAAGTATAAAGCCCTATTTAAACTGCTGAAATGGTGATATTGCAATATAAAACTTTTACAAGGTATAAATGTTTTAAAACTAAGAATAAATCACTTACTATTTTTACATAATGGTTTCCAGTGAATTATACCATGAATCCCCACTGCCCACACTCATGTAGACAATTTGTAATTTTTCATAAGTATTATAAAAATGTGGTTAAGTGTAATGCTCTGATGAATACTGAATTGTCAACAATTAAATTGCCTACATTTGACAATTTATGTAAATGTGGCACAACTGAGGTTAAGAGTTTTATTTTTATGGTATGTTTCTGAATGCTGCTCCTGGCTGTGTCTATAAGGATCCAGTGAAAGCCAGCTTAGTTTTTAAGCCAGGAGTTATGCTCAGTCGTTTTTTGGCAAAGCCCCCAAAAAGAGGGTTAAGTAAGGCGACAGACCTGCTATACCTTTTTTCACTGGGTTACATAGGGTTTGAAAATCATTTGCCACTTTTGTTTTTACCTGCTGCCGCAAGAACCAGATCACAGCATCAGGACAATTTAGATAACGTCATGTAACTTGTCAGTTAGAGATGTGACAGAGAGGCAGAAGCGACAGAGAGGGGGAGAGCGAGAAAGAGAGAGAGAGAGAGAGAGAGAGAGAGAGAGAGAGAGGAACACAGAACATTCAGAGAGTTACCAAAGTACCAAGGGAAACAGAGAAAGTCGGAGACAGCCGAGTGTGAAGCACAGAGAAAAAGCGAGAGAAATAGATGTATGTGTGAATGGGCAAGAGAGGGGGAGAGTGAGAAGGAGAGGGAGAGTACGCAGCACAAAGACAGACAGAGGGAGAGAGACAGAGTGCCAGCCATAACAGATGTTTCCATCCTATCTGCTCAGAGCTGCTCTGCCGCTGCAGGCTCCTCAGTCTGCTCCAACCAACCCTCTGGCAACACCACGGTTTCTAACAGTGTGTGTGTGTGTGTGTGTGTGTGTGTGTGTGTGTGTGTGTGTGTGTGTGTGTGTGTGTGCATGCACTGGTGTTGGTGTCACAAGTGTCTGTGTGTCTCCCTCCATCTGTGTTTGTGTTCTTCTTTCACTGTCCTTGTGAGAACAACTTCAAGTTTTAGACCTTGAGACCGAGGACAAGTGAGGTCATTTTGGCTGAAGCTCCCCTCTTCAGTGAGTCAGTGTTAGGGCTCGGCTTGAGATTAAAGCCACAGTCTGTGACATTTTTACGTAAACGTTCGTTTTGCAATGCTGTATCGCCCACTGATATACGTACAACACAATAATTGTTAAGTTTTTCCATTTGCTGTGCAAGAAACTTGGTGTCTCCTAGCTCTTTCCTGGAACAATTCCTCTGCTGCACAGGAAGTGTTGTGCTTTACGTTCCCTGCAGCAGCAACAGTGGTTTATTTTCAATCAATACAAGAAGAACTGGGTTGTTAGCATGAGCAGCGATAGCCACCACGGGTGAACAGACAAAGAAACTCAAACTCCATCAACAAAAAATCCAAGGAAAAAGGCATCAGTGCCCCACCCATGCTGTTTGACTGATGGGTGAAATTAGGGAAGCGCAGTGCAGAAACACCACAGCAATGAGCGCACAGCACCAAAAATATCGCTTCAACAGTGTCTTATTTCACATACCAAAGATGAGGATTTCACAGATTGCTGCGTTAGGGTTAGAATTAGGATTGTTTTAAGGTCAGGGGAAATTGAAGGTTAGGGGTTATGGAGTGAATGTAGTGGAAAGCGCTCACAATTATAGACAAGAGTGTGTTTCTGTGTGCCGTGTTGGTGTGACTTTTACTCAAAGCAACCAATATTTCAGATGTTAACAAGGCTATTTAATCTTATTTAAAACCCTTCTGTAAAATTTGGAAGTCCCAGGTCCATCGAGCAGAATAATTGCCCAGCTGAAGGGAGCACTTCCACTCACACTCCATCTTAAGCCCTGTTCACTGACTAATATCACCTGGGAATGGGCAGCCATTTGTGATAATTGTAGATATTTTAAACCCACACAAATCGGCCATGTCTACAATTTGTAAAATAGTTCTTTCTGTGTGATTTCTCAGTAATTTAAACTGTAATTTGATTCTGTTGCACAATTCAATTTTCTTATTCTTCTGCAGTAGATGTGAGATTCCTATCTTACTTCTCATAAAAATGGAGGAAGAAATTAAATTTTGCCACAAAACTTGTGAATCCATTTTTTTGTCTCTCTAAATTAAGGAGCGATTCAAGGCATCAGTGATTTAAGCAAATTCCACGATCCCCTGTGAATGTGCTAAATGAATCGAAGGGGTTGGGGAGTAATTCATTAATTACATGAAGTAATTAGTACTACATAATACTAGTCCCTTGTGAACATAGCTTCATTCAGAATTGTCCTTGGTCCTAGCCACAGAGAGCAGGAAGCTAAATCCAGAATCAGTCACTGTGTTGGCCAAGAAATATACTGTTAGCACAGAAATGTATGTCGGTGCTGGTGCAGGACCATTTCCACGACTGATGTGGTCACGTCAGACCTTACTGACACACACGGTGCAGGACCCCAAGGCGGTGCCGGCAGACAGTGCAAGACAGCAACTACACATATCATTTATATAGAAATGCACATGCTGATAGGATCCTTCATGAGGGATTATATCACTGTGTGCATTCAGGCCACAAAGCATAAAGTATGGAGTGCAGCTTAGAGTTGAAACAGATGCCAAGTGTCCAGCAGTGTATTATAACAGTTTATTATGAGACAGATGTAGTATACTGGGTAGGAGGAAAATACAGAAATAAGTTCTGGGTTTATGAAGCATGGAGATAATTCCTAAGGCTAAATTGGCCCAGTGTTATATCACTAGACCAGACATTCTAAGTAATATAAAGCAATGGATTAGTGGTATAACTACAGCCACGGGGGGAGGCCTGAGACTTGATGCAGCTGACAACTCAGTTAGTAATGATGAGCTTGTTTTTGTCCCGAGCACGCTCTTTATGAATCATAGTGGGCCATGTTTGTGGATATTATTTGGACGTGTCACTCCCTCTCAGTGAACTCACCAGCAGCACCGACTGCCACTGGTTGAATTTATACTTTAACCAATTTTCAATTTTCAGCTTTGTCTTGGGAGGGTTTGCTGAGCATGCAGGTTCCCTCTCAGCAGTGTCTTATTTCACAGGCACACAGTTAGCTGCACAGTACAGCCACAGTCTTCTGCTGCCGGCCACTGAGCAGCTCAGGTGGGGAAAATGTGGGTTTAGCTGAAGGAGGAGACACCATTTCCCATGAACCCAGCTGGTAATCAAACCTTATAGTCACAAGCTCAGTTCTCAAAGCTCCACTTCTGAAAATATATTACCACTGATTATGAATGTTTGGCCCGTTTACTACAATTTACCACATTTTACACTGCAACAAACCATTTTACAAAACATGTGGGCATACTAAAGATTGAACATAACATTTAATATGTAACATATGATAGAAATCCCTCCATTTCCAAATTTGAATTTTTAATTGAAACACCCACTTCATGATGTGCTGCTTCTGTGGTTAACAAAGTTGTGACCATTCATAAGCCACAGAACTGATAATTGGCTGTGGAAAGCAAACATTTCCTCGGGGACTATTTTCCCTGGTGGAGGGAGCGTTTCACTCCGCCCAATTTCAAGTCATCAAAACACAACAGTGCTGCTGCTTTTAGGAAAACTAATGTGGACGACTTTATTACAGTGATGGAATACTGGTGTGAAGAAAGTCTGAAGGCTCTGAAAGTTCATTTTCATTTAGTAGTAGAACGAATGGAAACCGATAGCTGGAGAAGTGAGGAAAAATGATATCAGAGTTAAAAAATACAACTGCTTGCTTTGGGAAAAGATTAGCAGAAATGTGAAGTATATACATTTTGTAGATACAACTCTAAACATGCAAAATCACTGGTATGGTCCTTGAATTATGGCTTATATTGCTTAGTCATTTCAACTGACCAACTCCCATCATCACACACCACTGTTTATATTCTAATTATTTAACAGCCATTAAGAAAAATAATCTTGAGTGCACTGACAGATCAAGCTTGCTGCTGCTCTCTGCGCCAATACACATTGAACCTCCTCAGTCACCTATAACTATAAACACATTTTAGAAGACACCTGTCACTGCCGTAGCCATGTGGATTTCCATTACACTAACTGTCAAATCGTTAAAATCTCATATTCCTGTTTTGTGAAAGGCAGAAATAAATGAGAAACTGCAATTTCAGTTTTTTTTTTCTGTTATGAGCGGCTGTTAACGCCACAGCGAACGTGGGAGACGACCTGCTAATGAGTGATTAACTATTGTTTTAGCACTGGAAGGGTCATGCTGTGGTCAATTGACCACTAAATGAATTCAAATATTTCAGTTTTCCCTCCATGACTTTTCCCAGACAAGTCATGCATGGAAATAGCATTTCTAATTACATTTACCCCTTTCAAACGATGCCTGTTGGCCTTTTTAGCGTTAATCAATCAGAGATTAGTGTAAATCATAAACAAGATGGGATGACTGCTGCAGTATAATAGCATGCGTATGGTTCCCATCGGCAACAAACTGGACTGACTGACAACACTTCACCAGAGAGGGCAGAGTAGACTGTTATTGTGGAGTTTCAGGTCTTTCAGTGCCTGTAACAGATTATTTAACATGTTGTGCTAATCTGTGGTGGCCAGTGCTGTGTTCAGTGCAGCGGTGCACTGGGGAGGCAACATCAAGGCAGAGGATGCAGGCAGGATTAACAGGCTGCTGATAAAAGCCTGGCTGTGTTGCAGGGCAGAGCCTGGACAGCCTGGAGGCACAAACAGTCAGGGGGATGACGTCTAAACTGAACTCCATCCTACACAAAGCCTCCCACCTCCTCTGTGGTGAGCTTCTGCCTCTGCTTCAACACCCCCCGGAGGTGCACCACTGAGTGCTTTACTGTAGGTGCTGTTTTGTGTTGACAGCCATCATACTGTCCAAGGCTTCCCGTCCTACGGCCACACTCTCCGCAAACTAGGAATGGGCTGGAAGATCGAGCTATACCAACTGTCCTAAACTGCTCTCTCCTAAATGCAGAGACCAAAGACTATTTCAACCCTATTTCAACCTACACAAATTTAATTTGTGTCCATGAACACATATTTTCTTTTACTGGAAGTGGCTAAAACTACTTTCAGAAGGGCAAAATTTTGGTAGCTTTAGACAAGAAAAACATATATCCAGGTGGGGAAGGTTTAGGTGTGGGCATGGAAAAACACTTGGTTAAGGTTAGGGAAAGGTTAGATTTAGACACCAAAACCTGAAAATGGATATGGTCTCAGTCTATGAAAAAGCACTTGGATCGGCCTCCTATACTCACAGTTTAAATACATTACATTAAATACATTACTTTTAAAGTCATGCTGACTGTCACAAAAAAAATGGACAATTCGTATCCATGGACGCGATCTGCAGATTAAATTTTCATGACTATATGATGAACTGCGACGAGAGCAGGCTGACTATTTACATGCCAGCGGGTGACAAATCAAAGGTGTCTCAAGTGTTGGGCCACCATGAGCCTGCAGAGCAGCTTCAGGGTTCCTTACATTCTCTGGAGCTCTGCTGGAGGGATGGAGCTCCATTCTTCCAAAAGATCCTGTACACAGAGAGGGTTATTACAGCTGGGCTGCAGTGCAGAAAGGCCCCTTACAATTGAGACATTTGAGAGATGAGTGGCACTGGTCTACAGAGATGTGGAAAAAAGTGATGAGTTATCCTTAACCATCCTCTGGACATGTGGATGAGTCCACCAAGAGAACTAGGGATTGGAAGATTAACCGATTCATCTGCGTTGAGGATGTCTGATGTGGAACAAATACACACACCAGCGAGCTACAGATGAAAAGTTTGGAAACACTACAGATTTCACAAGAGAGACAGACAACTTGACAAATCAAATGCAATTTGCAAAATGTGCCGTGCTTCTGTAAAGTACACAGGAAGAAACTACCCTTATTACACACTTGAGACAGCGACATAATGTGGTGGTGGAGGCGTCTGCCAGCGCCCCGCCCTCCCCCGCCTTGTGTTTGGATTCATCTCAGGCTAATAGCCCCAAGAGTGGTGAGCAAAGTATTGCAACTTTTTTTAACGGCCCCCTAGCTAACAGCTCCATTCGTTCAAAGACAATAACAGACACTATAGGCTTCTTTATCTGGAAAGACATCCGGCCTTACAGTGTTACAGAGAACAAGGGCTTCCACTAGCTCCTCTACGTCTTGGAGCCTAGGTACAAAATAAAAAGAGCTACCTGTCCATAGCAGCAACAAGAGTAACCGCTGAAAGAGTGTTTAGCACCGCTGGTGGCAGTTATGGCACGGCACTATTATGTTTGGCCACAAGGTGTCCTGATATCTTTTTTTTTTTTTTTTGGATTATTTGACTGTTATTATGACAGTGAGACTGGTGTTTCTTTACAGCAGCATGGGAATGCCAGTCAAAGTTAGAATTTCATATTTTTTCCATGTTTAAGCCGTTATGAAAGACATCTTTGTAACTGCCTGTTTATTGTTCATAATATAGAAACTGCATTTTGCTGCTCACTGCCGAGTTAGCGTACCTGCAGTAGTTTTTCATTATGGCACTATGCCTCATTGTTGGTGTTAATCTTGAGCATCCTTTATTGTGCGCTAGGTGTTATAAAAGTGTACTGTACTGTCAACTTGAAAAAGACTCTTGTACATGACTTGTGAAACAAGGCCCGTTTCTTAAAGACCATAATATCCATCCATCCATCCATCTTCTACCGCTTATCCGGGGCCGGGTCGGGGGCGATAATAATAATATTATTTGGTTAATAAATACTCAAACTCATTGAATTGCATGGCATTATTCCTTCGCATCATATTGCATGGAATCACATCAAATTGCATCAAATTGTGTTGTGTTGAATCACATTGTTGAATCGCACTGCATTGCGATTGGAGGGTGAATAGTACAGGTCTGAATGATGGACCTCTTGGGTGAGGGGGTCTGCTGGCTCTATTATACTGTGGGGACATTTTCCACTTGTTCCATTAGAGTGGGGGTGTCAAAATCACTCACTAAAGGAGCTGTATTAAAAATCACCACCACTTTGAAAGCCAAACAGGGCCTCTATTTATTGAACCCACAGTGGTCATTCTTTTGATCCACTTTACATGACGCAATCCTCCTCAAAAATGTCTTTCTATATAACAAAACAAGAGCATCTAAATCCAAACTGATTGCAGTGGAAAATGACATGACAAGTCCACTGCTTCATTCCTTTTTTCTGGTAGGCCTGTATTGTATATGCAAGCCTGGTGAATCCTTACAAATGACATAACTGGCACACAAATCCAACTAGAACTAAAACTCAAAACATGTTTTCATGTTAAACCAGGAATTTGGTCAAAATATGCCAAAGGATTTCAAAAGTCAAACATCAAAATATGGGCAGGTGGACTCCCACAACCTTCAACCTGATTTCCACTGCTGACGCTGCTAATAACTCTTGATGGAAGCTATCTGGGCTGTAGTAGTAGTAGTAGTCGTATCCATATTATGGACATTACGGAACCAGGCCAGGATTAATAGTACATCAAAATCATCTCTCAGGCTGGATATAATTGTGCCTGATGTGGCCTTTGGGCCGAGTCTGACACACCGTATGTGCCGGACAGGGAAGGCGCGCTGCAGATCAATACAGTTATTCTGAGTGATCACCTTCTCTGTGATGAAACATTTCTATCCTGATGGGAGTGGTCTCCTCCAGGACGACGACACCCCCATCTACAGAGCATGAGGGCTCACTGAATGGTTTGCTGAGGATGAAAATGTTAGTTCTGCTGGGTTGAACACCCATGGGTGAGTTCATCAAGACACCAAATGAGGGAATACCCTCTTGTAAGAATGGTGTTCCATCCCCTCCAGAGGCCTGGAGAATCCATGCCAAGGAGAACTGAAGCTTTTGTCACACAAACAGAGTGAACACCCTAAACCGCATGATTTCACTAATTCATATTGTATACATAATGATTTATAACAGTGTTTATACATTTTATAATTGGAAATATCACAAATATGATTATACCTGCTTATATTGATATATAATTACTTATATTCTTATACCCACACATATAACACACTGTTTGTAATTCATTTCTTTCCCCTAATTACTACTTTTCTAGTCTGTAGTGACTTGTGTTTACATAACCCCAAAACTGTTTGTGTTCCATTTTATTGCTTTTATTGTTTTATTCATTTTAATGTATACCTTAGAGCTTGTTTTTATATTGCAGTCACATGCTTATATTCTATTTCCTTTTCCCTGCTGAATTCTGTGCCGCTGCAATGGCCTAATTTCCCCACTGGGATCAATAAAGTTTCTTATCTCGTTCTCTTCTCTTATCAGCACATGTGGGTAAGTTCTGTACAATGCATGGAAATTACAATGTGTTAGGCGCGGGCAAAGTTGTCTGTAAAGGGAGACTAGAGGACTGTCACACGTTATCCGTTAAGTGTCAGCTACAAAGTGGCTAACTGAAAGATGACGTCTTCAGCGGCATTCAGTGTCACCAATGTCTGTTCTCATTCTGGAAAATGACACAATGCACTTTTGTTGCATATTCAGAGCAGTCAAACAGGTAAACATTCCCCTGATGAGCACTCTTCCTTCCATTGGCTTAATGAACATTGTGGAGCCCATTTATCTAGCAAAAAACAGGCAAATTTGCTCAGGGAGCGATAGCAAATGGATGATATGTTTTTGCTTTGAACAACTCATTTTTCCTTAATTGATCTAATTGTGTTGAGCATGGAATGTGTTTTGCACAAACAGAGGGCAGTGTGCATCCCTATGTGCTGCTATCTCTTCTCTTGGTGTCTGACAAATTATAGTCATATCTGCTGCTTCCTCCTTCACACTCTCTTGCTGTCAGAATTGTAATTCCTTCAGTCTTAATCTTGTATTATTATGCTAATAGCAAGCAATCAAAAACATTTCAATGGCAAATTGAAAATGAAGAGCATTTCAACAGCAAACAATTCAACAGTGACAGCAAACTTGGCAGTGCTGAGGTTTGGGAGACATTTGGCATGTCTGTTTCGTGTTTTAAATAGCATGGGGCCACATGCTTAAGCATTTTTCAGCGTTGACAACATTCAGAAATTTTGATTGAAGTGGCTGATCCTCAGTCTTGCCAAAAGGATTGGGGCTTTGCATACAAGCTCAAATGAGTGGAGCTCATCTTTCTTATGAAGTGATCATTTGTTTTGTGTGCTAAACGTTTTAACAGCAAGAAACATCTGGGATGTAGTGCACATGTTGCAATTCCTTAGTTCATTGGATAGAGGATTACAGGGCAATGTCTCCGATGACAAGGCCAATCTGCTGCCATGTTACAAATGAGTTAGATCAGTGTAGTTGGGTAAAATGCATGAAGGTTCCTAACATTCATTTAAACACTATGTAGCTTGAATAAAACAAGAAATCCTACTCTTTACCCCTAATATGAAGTGAAATTCATTTACCCACAGGACCCCAGGCATCTCCCAGTCTAAAAGCCATGAAAAATGGCAAGATAATGATGTCATTACCTTAACTAAAGTCATCAGTAACACAGATGCTTCAAGTACTCCCCGGGTTCAGCCAACTTGCTGTATGCCACAAGTCTCTCTTCAACATTACAGTGCAAAGCAATCTTGGTTAATATTTCAGAGAAGACAGTGACTGTTAAGTCAATGGTGAAGACAGTTAAATGGCTAGCAAATGGCTAGCAAAAATACAAATCACTGATAATCTAGAAATTGATGTGGGCCCAGCACGTAGACCTTCAATGGATTTTTTTCCCCAGTCAAATCAACATACCGGGATGATTTGAACAGCAGCCGTTTTAATGTGTATTGTTGCCATGGTACCGCAATGGCTTCTATAAAATTGACTTTAGGCAAATTGCAGCTAGCAGAGGAGAGAGGTTTTGCAGTGAGAACCAAAGCAGTGGTGTTACATTACGTAAAAGGTGTATTTGATGATGCTGACCAGTAATTTTGGCTTTCACCCTACAGCCTAATACAACATATCTGCACAGTTCTCAAGCAAGTGTGACCCACTTTATGGCCCTACTGACTTGTTACCACAGCAAACAACTACTTGTATAATTGCCATCTCATTCTGTACCAGCCAAATTACCATGGCAAACAGAGTGATGACTGTTCTACTCTATTCAGTGGTCCAGCAGCTCTAATGCATCTATAATTCTTTTGTAGAACTGGTTAAATCTGGCTTTGAGGAAAAATACGACTATAACTGTGGGAGTAAAAAAGTGTCATTTTCTAGCGCCATCTCTTACTGTGGAGGCAGCTCTCATATCCTTCCTGTGCCACAAAGGACAGTGTATGTTACCCCAGCTTGTTTGCTTGGAAGCAAGCTGTGGTGACTGTGGTGCTCCAGAGTGCAATGTCAATCCACGGACATGTCCCAAAACTGGATTCAACCTTGAAATCTTCACCCTTTGCACCCAGTCAGTCTCTCAGTTTGGGAAATTAGCCCTGGCTTACAGCTCTGCAAACACCACGCCAGAGCTACTAAGGTCACTGATATTATTAGCAACACGCTGACATTTGGTTGCCATGGCGAGAAACATCAACAGCAACAGCTGAACAAGTCAACCAAAGAGCCAACTACCAAGGAGAATGAAAAAAAATATTGAAAATGTATGGAAATGTCATGGAATGTCAATGAAACGGAAATTTCCATCAGAGTGAGGAACATGTCTATGAAAGCAGCTCTGTTCAGATATCACGTATAGATGTACAAGTCCTGCTTTGTCCCTGCATGGACAATAAATGACTGCTGTGCTGTTACTGCACCACCAACAGGGGGAAGCATTCGCCTAATGGTTGGAGAGGTGAACAAGCGACCACAGGTGTTGTCGGTACGAATACCAGCTCCAGAATGTGTCTGGAAGTAAACCTGTGCCCTTGAGCCAGGAACCCAAGTGCTCAAAAGCTGTACTGGGCCGCTGCCAGGTACAACTCTGTACATACGAAGCAGGACATTTTCAAAATAAAGCAGGCAAGCCCCTCTGGATAAATAAAATTTACAACAAAAGTACAGATGCGGAGGACTCGCTTTTTTTCCTGCGTGCATTGCACAATATGAGCAACAATTTACTGCTGCACTGTACAGTAACTCCGCCGCCAGAGGAAATTGTTTGGGGAATTACGATTTTCTCTTTTCAGCAGTCAAAAGTTAAAAAGACTGATGTAGCAGTCAGGAGCCTAGGAGCAATATCACATGGAGTTGTCAGTCTGCCTCGCCTAGGCGACATTTTCAAATGTAAACAAATCCATGGCATCAGATCATCTGATACGGCAGATTGTCAGAGGGGATTTATCCTGGCAGTTTAATAATCAAGTGCCATGGGAGCTGTAGAGGGTTTTGAATAGCCAGAATCTAAATAATAGGGAAATGGACTATATATGTAGCTTACTGTCAAGCAGATTAATTATTTCACGTGTTGAGATTTTACACTTTGATGTCAGGTTTTTGGTGTCTGCTTGATATTCTTGTTGACTCCTGTGCTTTCTGATTGGGTTTCAGAATTGCAAGAAGTGCAAGTCAAATGGTGAGATGCATTGCAACAGTCCCAGCCGTCCTTGTTTATTTCTCCTGTCTGACCCCTCCTCTGTGTTTCCCTCTCTACCTCAGACATACAAACTTTCACTTAATATTCCTCTCATTTACTCTTGCTGCCCATCTCAAAAGACAAATTAGAGTAAATCCACTATCCTTGTCTCCCAACTGCTTTTTTTTCCTTTCTTTTCCTCGGCTTTATGGTTCATCAATCCCAATCATTCACGGGGCTTCCAGTTTTGTTAAAGAATTACAGAGTTGCGGGGTGGTAAAAACCTCACTCCCAGATGTTCACTTCACATGACTAGAGAAAGACAGAGGTGTTGGCAGCGGGGGTTGGGAGGCGATGGAGACTGGTACCAACTAATTAAAGAAACTCCCAGAATCCACCTTTTTTTGTGAGTGGTGCAGTGAGGAAAGCCATGTGACCCGTAAGGAGAATGAGGCAAGTGACCCGCGAAAGACCACAGGAAATAGAGTCTGCGAGGACAGAGAGAGAATGAGGCCAAGCGATAGACAGTGAGAGCTGATAGGGAAGTGGAGTTACAGAGAGAGAGAGAGAGAGAGAACGAGAGAGGGAGATAGGAAGTGGCAAAAGAGTGGGACACAGGGAGAGGGAAACTAAAGAATATGAGGAAAGAGAAGGAGGGGGAAATAAAGTGAAAAAGAGGGAGAGAATTAACACAACAGTAATAACTTCAGGTCATGACCCTGCGGGTGGGGGTCTCTGGAGCGAGGATCAGTAAATGCACTGAAACAAGTAATGAGTTTGGTCTGGGCTTCATTACATGCATGGTATGTAGCCTTGTGCAGTGTTGAAGTGGTAGCTCGTGTTGTCTTGCGCTGCACTGCTACACTGCGGTGTGCAGCGGCTGAACACTACTGCATGTGTCAGAAAAGCTCCTTCAAAGAACAGCTCATGGGTGCATAAAAAAAAAAATTGCGTTAATCAAAAAGCATGCCTCTGGAGTGATGTCACGAAATTTTAATGGAATCAGCCTTAACTTTAAAATGGAATTACATGTTCTGGACATGATAAATTGGATAATGCAACGGCAGCGTGAACTGGTTCATAAACAGTGGCACGAATCCTACACTAGACTCACAGCTGACTGCTATGTTCAGTCAAGTAGAACAATTATGGTTAAGATACATCTACCAAAAAAAGTTTTGCTAGGGTCAGAGATAGTGGGCTTTGGTCATGACTGACTAGGAAAAACTTACAGATGTTCTCACAGCTGTGATTTTCTTGATATGAGTTGAAAACCAACTTCAAAGTAAATGCATATGGAATGGATAAGAAAAAAATGGGTTATAAAAGATGTATATTTACTGTATTTGTCCGCTATTCAGGGAAAATACTGCAGTATAGCCAAATGCAAAACAGTACCAACAAAAGCTGATCATTTACTTTCCTCAGTTACAGATATAATTACTTTGCTTTAATAAATTGCAATTCTATTCAACTGCCATTGCATTTGCTCTGTTAGTTTGAAATATGTGTGATCAGTTGCACTGGACTTTGAAAATTATTATTTTAAAATTATTATTTGGTAAATTGGAATAAAAACAGGATTTACGCATAATTCATGAGTCAGAAGAAATACAGAGTGAGCCAATAAAATAATAATAATAATGATAATAACAATAATAATAACAATAAAGAAGCTTATGACTGGACCTGAGCTGTTATGGGCCTGTGTTTTTATTCTGGGTTACTCCCTGAGGGTGCTACTCAGTCGCTTGTCCCGACAATACTGTAACTGCATACTCTGAGATATAAGAACAAAAATGCTGCTTCCAAAAGTATCTTTATACAAATCATATTACTTCTTAACTGGAGCCAAACGGAAATTACAAAATGCACTTAATTAAAAAAACTGCCCATCTCTGCATCTGCTCTCAACTGCAGTAAACTGGGCTAAATTTCTGGCTCATGTCAAAAAAAGATTTTTTTTTTCTTTTAAGATAATTTTTTGGCCATTTCACAGTGGAGTGAGACAGGAAAGACAAAGCTGAGAGAGAGCATGACATGCAGCAAAGGCTCTGTGCCAGATTTGTGTTTTTTTCAAGTTGTTATTATTTGTTTCAATCCTGACAAAATTGTACCTCAATCAGGTTGTTGTAGGTGCCTAATGTAACCTCACACATGTGATACATAGCATATATTAATTACACAAACATTATCAACAACATACAAGGAGCCGTCAACATTTGTTCAGACTGTGAGAGTTATCACTTGGACCGAGTCGACTGATAAACGCCCAGCTCTCTGGTTAGCACAAAGCCGGCACAGCGAGCCATGTGAATTAGCTGCAGAGTTGGACCATCTCTTTAAGCAATCAAATTGCTTGGCTCAAACAACCCATTTCAGTGCTTGTGGTTGTGTCATGCCGTCTGGTGGTTAATATTGTGCTGATAGTTTGCGTTGTGTAAAACTCTTGTTGTGCACTTTTTTCTGTTGTGTTTTGTTTAACTTACACAGAGCCTCAGGCATCTAGCCGAGGCTCTCATCCAAATTATTTACAGCTAGAAAGATGGTACTCAGTGGAGTGCATATCTCTGCCAGCGCTATGCATTTCTCCGCTTCACATAGCTGACCACATGAAACTTTTAATAGATTCAAACACCAAACAGTTATGTGTGTGTGTGTGTGTGTGTGTGTGGTTGATTTAGGGAGTACTTCTGTTGCTGGAGATATGCACCTTTTTGTGAGAGGCCACGCCCACCACCTCACTCCCCTGTGGCCCGTCAGAGTGACAGGTTCCACAGCTTTTCCACACCCCATGACCAAGACTTCCACAAGGTTTTGCCATGCCACGTGAAACCGTTTGGAAGTGATGCACCTTTTCGTCACTGGCCACGCCTACTGCTACACCCCAATAATTAGCTCTTTCTTGCCCCATGAAAAAGCTTTCCACAAAATTTTGCAAGACTCTGTGAATCTGTTTGGAGGTTATATGCCTTTTTGTGATCAGCAATTCCCACTGCCCCTGCACTCAAACAGCTGGAAGGGATAAAATGATACACATAGAAATGGCCGCCACTGTGACACTAGGATCTTTGATTTGATTGGGAGAGACCATCCTGTGTCTTCAAGTTCAGTGCTTCAAGCTGTTAGCTATTCACTTTTCCTGTAACCAATGCATGGTATACATACGTAACTATTTATCTATCTATCTAATGCTGCTCTGTTATTATTCCCAGTCTTCCCAGTCTGCTATGGGCAACAGCTGACTCTGATGTTGTGCTATATTGAGGACATTGCCTCTCATTTATTTTGGCTGAAGTTCCGCCTCTTCCCTCCTGCCTCAGCCCCCTTTGTCAATACTGGCAACACTGTTCGATTATGTCTACATCACTCGCATCACAAATAACCCAGGCTTACGAATGCAATGAATATAACACCATGGCCACAGGAAAAAGCACTCCCATAATACTGCCATGTGCACGCATGCACAATAATCCCATGTGAACAGGGCATATATTATTTTGCATGTGACGTGACATTGTGGTGTTTTTATTTGTGTTCTGTTGCACTGTGGCTCATCCAAGTGAACCCATATACACCATGTTCAGCCACTAACAACACTTCAGCCAGTGCCAAAGCGCTTCATCTGAGACTGTATGATAATAAAAGGCCACCTTTGCGGCCCGCGGTGTCATTAATGCCCCCAGGCCTCACATTTAGCCTCCAGCCATACATCAGCATTCATAATGACGCGCTAAGGCAACTGTTTGTTCACAACAGCTAAGTGCCTTTGAGAATGCGCCAGGCCAGTTGCGTTTTACGGCCCTTATGCTTTGTCCATCTGACAAATGCACACAAGCAATCAGCAGAGCGAGGCTACGCGCATGAGCATGCTTGGAGATGGGCACACACATACACACGCTTGTTTTATTACACTTATGAGAGCTTTATATTGACTCACATTCATTCCCTCAGCCTTAACTGTAACTCTAAAGCCTAGGCGATAAATACCTTGCCCATAAAGCTAAAAAATATGTCCATTCTAATAAGAGCCAGACAATGAGAGTTCATTTTTCTGCATTCTCCATTATTGTGGGGCCATTTGGACCCTAAAAGAAAACACCCCCTGTACTCTCTCTATTCTCTCTCCCCCTGCCTCTTTCTTGCACATTAACAGATAAAAGAGCAGAAATTTGGACGGCTCCTCACAAATGGAGAAGTAGCCATCTGTTTGTATTTGTTAAATATTAAAAACATTTTAGATCACTTATCCCGAACCACAATAAAACCTTCCCGGTTACAGACGAAACCAAAATTAGCACAGGGCTTTCGATGATGGATCAGGGGCTTCTCTGATAGACACCACAAAAATGATTAATCCTACATTCTCTCATAAGATCATTTTAAACAATATCATACAAAACAAGACATAATTACTATGTAGCATTTATAAATGACGTAATTAATGAATTAATTTTATTTTATCGCCCACTTCCCTGACAGTATGCTCAACACACACCACTATAACAGATTGCTCTCAACTGTGATCAAACTTCCTTAATCAGCTTACCCCCCCATTGCACACAAATACATACATACATGCATACTCTCACACACACACACACACACAACTGCCCTGTATTGACAAATTACCTGAACCCTGCTGAAACCTGCACATGGACACTGCCATAAGCCATTCAGGCTATCTGTCAAACTGACTGTTTCTGCACATTTGTCACTTATGCATCTTTGCCTATTTATCACTCTCGCTGCACTTTACACTTCAGCTGTTCCCAACTATGCTTCATCAGAACAATTCTGTGGCTCTGAATGAATACTTGCAGGATGTTTATGTTGAGCCTGCTGTCATGCAGTATGTCTTGTGGGCGGCGTTACATAAATACACACCCTGACACCTGGCAGCTGCCGAGCATCACCCCGCTCAGTGCACCAGGCGCTGAGCGGCTTCGTGTGACCACTAGTTGGTTTTGTCATTAAAAGTAGTGTGGCACATTGAAAAAGCATTCATTCCAAGGCAGTACATTCATTTTCGCCAAGTCAAGAAATTAAAACTGCACTCTATGATACAGCCTCATGTGCAACGAAACTTCCTATCATGTTAGCGCCTCGCTGGGAATGTGGATTATTATTAACTTACTTTGTCCAGGAGGTTACATGAATATACAGCAGCCATTTTGACATGAAATAGCAGGTAAACACAAGTGTTACTAATGACATTCATGAGGGAGCAAGGCACTGAACCCCTCACCGCTCCTGATGGACAGCTTGGCACCTTGCATGGCGGCCTCTGCCATCAGTGTGTGAGTGTGTGTGTGAATGGGTGAATAGGAGGCAACCATTGTAAAGCGCTTTGAGTGGTCAGTGCACTAGAAAACCACTACAGAAATGCAGTCCACTTACCATTTATTATTTCCAATGCTTCCTGCTGTAAGGAGACAGTCTCAAACGGCCATATTGACTGAAAATGCATCCTAACTAGTGACCTGCCTTGTAAATAGGCTCCTTTCCACCGAATACGTTCCTGGTAGTATTTGCAGGGCAAGAACTACGACAGGAACGTCCCCCTCAACTGCCGTGTCTCCACTGAGAGGAAGGCTCCTGTAAAGTTACCGGCTCTGGATGTGACGTAATTGTTGCGTGACTATTTTGACCGGGGCATCAAAATGCATGTTATTAGCGCTAGCTAACGTTAGCTTAGTCGTGTTGGTCGTGTTGCTAAGGACGCTAGTGTTAGCTAACGTTAGCATTAGCTAAAAATGACGACCATTTTGTCACTTTCTTTTGACATCACATCCCGCTGTGAGTAAATCCAGTCAGCGCCAAGTAAACTCCAAGCCCCACCCAGGAGTTTTTCGGGGCCAATCAGAGTACCTACTCCGAGGCAGGGAGCAGCTGAACTCTGTCCTTTGGGGGTGGTTCCGGCGGTGGAGACGCGAAACAACGGCCCCGTAAAATTACCCCGAAGTTCCTGCATTGGAAACGGGCCTAATGAGACGAAACCCTGGTTTGATAGGTGAATGCAGACTTCCCTTCCTGGCAGAAACATTTGTAATCAGGAAGTTGTCTTTGCTTATGGCTGCCTGTCTGTCTAATTCATGTTTCCGTTGCGAAGCGCTGGGCTCAAAGCTAATGAGTGGAACCATGAAGTGACTTTTTGACTTTTCCAGTGTACTGAGGTGTGTAAAAAACATGGGGCAGGTGTGTGTGTGTGTGCGTGTTTCTGTCTGCTTATGCATTTGTGTGTGTGTGTGTGTGTGTGTGTGTGGGTGAGAGAGTGTGTGTGTGTGTGTGAGTGAGTGAGCGCGCACGTGACTGTGTGTGTGTGTGTGTGTGTGTATATGTGGCTGTGAGGTATGTAGAATCTTGGTGGTCCCTTAAATCCCTGGATTCGCCTTGGTCTGATGGAGCAAAGGTATGTGGTGTG
>OMLB01057734.1:20628-49108 GCA_900302555.1 Myripristis jacobus
GCTTCATTATTAATGAATCTGGAACATAAAATGCTTGGTGTGTGTGTGTGTGTGTGTGTGTGTGTGTGTGTGTGTGTGTGTGTGTGTGTGTGTGTGTGTGTGTGTGTGTGCGGTATACGTCAGGTAGCAGAGAGCTATAAATCAGAGACCACAGGAGGGCTGGTGGGGTAAGATGTAACCACAGTCTGGCCTTGAAAGACTTATAGACACACACACATACACACACGCACACAAACACACACACACACACACACACACTGAGGTCAAGCAGCTCGCATGCAGAGTCTCGCCACCTGCTAGAGAAGATGGGTCACTTTGAACCAGGAGGAAGGAAGAGGGAAGTTCATACTAACTTTTTGACTACAGGCTTGTGATGTATACTGGTTTTATTAGGCAAAAACCATTTCCATAAATAAAGAAAAATTATGTAATATGGCTTCAGTAATATCTTTATAAATACAGTGGGCTTTCTGAGTATTAGCCAGTGATTTTCACATGTTGTCGTAGGCAAAAGAAAGTGTTAGAGCATGAAAAAAACACAGCTACTCTTGGAGAAATATAGGAAGTCAAAATGAAATCAAGAGTTGCTCTCTAGATTGTTAATTCTTAATATAATGTACACATTGAAGGGATAATTGACCTGTTTTGGAAAAAAAAAATATTATTTCACTTATCCCTAGCTGTTATGTAGGACAGTGATGGTGTCACTCCATGCCAGAGGAGCAACACAGAGACAGAAGTAGACTGCTTGGGTTTGCTTTTTTTTTTCTTCATTAAAATTCATGAAATAAAACTCAAACTTTGCCTATTTAAGAATTTCAGTGGATTAAGACATCATTTTTAAGAAAATGTTAGCCGGGGGGGAAGTCCATCCAAATAACAGGAGGCTAACAGTTAGCATTTGCAGCATCCAGCCAGTATCCAGCAGGGCTGGGCAATGTGGACAAAATCACAAGCAGCAAATGGCCTGAGGTTGGATTTGAACCCATTGGATTTTTGATAAACAATCTGAAGTCACATGGATATGATGGCCAAGAAGGTAGAGACAAATAACAAAACAGCTACAACAATCTAGTAAGTCCAGAAATGTCATCTCTTTACTGTGTTGCAGCCTTTAAAACCAGGACAAGACAACACTTATGTCAGATCACGATATTACAGTATTCAAAATCCCAGACAGTATCGAGCATCATATCATGATATCAGTTTAATGATGATGTATCACCCAGCCCCAGAATCCAGCACTCAGCAGCAATTAGAGGAAGATAGCACCACGACTGTCCTACACAACACCCATTTACTTCTATCTCTATTGTTTGTTCTGGTCTGATCTGCCTACTTTACATCGAGCCTCACCCAGCATCCTTTTTTTAAACTTTGAAACGTGCAAATAAGTCTGCATGAAAATACCATTTGCTTACTTCTTTAAAGGTACACTGTGTAAAAATGCATTAAAGTGTGGATCGTTTAGACTCGACTGACAACAAGCACTTGGTAAATCCTTACTTCAATCAACACTTTTTTTGTAGGTGTTTTTTTTAATACATTCATGAAGCTTTTTCCTATAGTTCTGGTTCTTGAAACATTCCCAGAGCAGATGAAGAAAAGTCCCTTAAATTGCACCTTTAATATTAAAGGCCAGCCCGTCAGAGCTGCAGCAGCCTTCATTAGTCCAAAAGAAAGTCCGGAAAAGTGAAGCTGCTGTTAAAAAAGTGTAGGGGAATTATGTAAGATTATGGCTTCAGGAATGTCTTATATCTTACCAGGGGCGTTTTTGGCCACAGGCCAGTAATTTGAACTGTGCCTGAGAAAGCCTGGAGAGTCCTGAAAATGTAGGTGAGCTGTGGAAGATAATGACTTCAATAACGTCTCAGATCTACACAAGCTATCCTGAGCCGGTATAGTGTGTTTTTCACAGACACAGAGGGCTCTTTCACCTAATGTTGTCTCTCTCCCTCTCTCTCTCTCTCTCTCTCTGTTCAAACACACACACACACACACACACAGAATGGCTTATCAGTGCAGAGGAGAGGGTAATTAGCCAGTCATTTGCCAGGTTTCTTCTTACCCAGGCCATTATGAGCGGGACAGTCAGCCTGTAATGGACGCTGAGGGATTGTTGTCTCTCTCGGCCTCTCTTATCTTCCTCTCTCTGCCTTTCCTCCCCTTCTTATCTGCCCGACTTCCCTTCTTTCCTGGTCCAGAAGGTTGAAAAGACGAAGAAGTAGGAGTTGGACAGAGCTGCTGTGCAAACACGTCTGAGGGCTAGACTCTGAGACAGTAATGAGAGAGTTTTTGAAGGGTTTGAAAATGTAATCATTTCTGAGTTTGGTTTTTTTTTTTGAAAAAGCAGAGAGAGAGAGTGAGGGAGAAAAGTTTGAAGCAGACAAAGTTTGGCTGTAATTTACAACCAAGTCCAATTCCATAAGGAGAAGAGTCTGGTCAAGAGTCTACGATCATTTCCTATGCTCTTTTATACTCCGAAGACCCTGAGGAGGGATTTTAAGGAGAATGCAAAGAGAGAATTTTACAGGAATTATTACCAGGGAGAGTTGATGGGCTTTTCCCCGAGCCTCTGTATTATGTAATGCTGGCCTTGGTTCACTTAGATATGTTTCCACTGCAGCCGGGCTATTTATAGGTTGATGTGGTCGATTAAGATGTAGAAGGGGATTGACATGGAGGCCAAAAGTTGATCAAACTCATTTTGATAAGTGGACTGGATGAGGCAAAAACCAGTTCTCTGCAATGCTGGGCTTTTTCGGTGAAATATAGTGGTAGAATGAGCTGCAGGGAAAGGAAGGAAGAATAAATTATACTTCCTGCCAAGCAACAAAACAGTGTTTTGTACATGCATATTCATGTGCCTTGTGTACATTTTTGAGCAGTGTAATTCCCTGTTCCCCTCATTTATGCACAGTATATTGACTAGTTGTTGTGGCCTTACTCTTTAAAGCACAGCAGTTGCCAGCATTTTTAAAACTCAGTGTGTTGCAGGAGTTATTGCTCTGGATGCGACAGCTGTATGGTTGTTTCTCCTGGTCAAGTTGAGTGTAGGTGTAGCACAGAGAAACCTGTCAACATGATCCTGCCCAAGGTTGTGATCTATCTGCTGTGTGAGGATGCTGCAGAGGCGCTGGGAAGGACTTAATGAATTTATTACATGTGTTTGTGTTCCTGCTCAGCTGGTTTCCGTCAAACCACACCGCAATATGGGAAAATCAATGATGGACATACTTTTCTCCTGAGATGAAATTAAAGAACAAATAAACCCAGCAGGTTGTCATTGAATGTGAAGATCCAAAGCTTGGTGCAGTAACATATCTCTGGGTTCATCCACCTCATCTGTTTCTGTATGCTTTTTTGCGGACTCGGCAGCAGAACAATATTGTCAACAAAAGGCGATCTGAGTAGTACCATGTAGTGTTGTTTTTTGTTGTTTTTATGGCTTGTACAGTACAATTGCAGAACCCTTAGTGGTGCTATAAAGATCCTGTTTAGAAAGTTAAAGACTCTTTCTGGTGCTGTAAATGGCCTTCTATGAATGGATAAGCATACCAGTGATTTTGAATGTTTGGTCCATTTACTGCAGTTAACCCACATTTTACATGGCAACAAACCATTTTTCAAATCATGTGGGGGCACTAAAGGTTTCACATTTATATTCAAAATTCCTACATTTTAAAAATATGATTTTTTTTTGGAACAAACACCCACTTTATAATGTTCTGCTTCTGTGGCTAACAAAGTCGTCACCATTCATTAACCAAACATCTGATAATGAGCTGTGGAAAGCAAATGTTTCCCCAGGGACTATTTTCTTGCAGGCGGACCGTTTCATTCAACCCAATTCCAAGTCATCAAAACACAACAGTGCTGCTGCTTTTAGGAAAACTAATGTGGACGACTTACTGATTTTGAAATTTGAAGGCTCTGAAAGTTCATTTTCATATTGTAGTGGAATGAATGGAAACCAGTGGCTGGATAAAAGGCAGGAAAAATGATACTGGGGCTCTAAATAAGCCTGCTTTGCAGATATTACACTGTGACGCCACAGTGAAGACCTTGCCATTGACACCTTAAGAGAAATCCTCACGGTGATATCACGGATTGGCCTCTAGCCAGACGTGCAACATGCAGTGGGATCTTTTACACTAATCTTTTATGCTATTAAATTGCATTATGATTAAAAATCTTTTACATACTAATAAAAATGTTCTAGTCATAGTTATTCAAGTCCTTAGGAAAAAGACAGAAAATGAGTACAAAATGATGTGAGTGCCCACACTGAAAGCTGATTGGTTCCCATTTTGTGCCCCAGCAACACTGTTGGGATCTTGTCAAGGCATGTTTTAAATCATCTGTCAGCTGTGAAGCGGTGTTGGGCTCTTTGACTTGTGCATCTGTAAAACAAGGTCTGACAGAACAGCATCATTATACTCTTCCAGTAAGGAAAACTGCTATATTGCAATAAATCCATAAATGTTATCAGTGTCTGAGAGAGACAGCAGGGAAGTGATTGAAAATCTAATTGGGTATGTTTGGCTCATTCTGGAGTTAATGGTGTTAAACTCTGAGAGGAAAAAGGGGCCTTGGCCCTAGAGTTGAGGAGGGGCTTTTAACAAGACCACAGACTGGTGGCTCCCTGCCAGCTGCAACTAATACAGCCATAAGGCAATTAGCAGGAAACAGGTTAACAACTGGAGAGAGAAGGAGAGAGAGGGAGATGCAGAGAAAGGATGGATGCACAGATGGATAGACAAGAAATTTATGTTGAGAGGGAGGATGGAATGAACGCGAGGGGAAAAAAATGAATGGGGAAGTTCCTGAGGACAGAGAGAAAAGTGATGGAGGAAATAAGATTTGTGGCACTTGATATGAGCATTAGCTGATAATCACTTTGCAGAGAGAGAGAGAGAGAGAGCCTGCAGATCACATGCTGTTGACTGCCTGAGTAACCGCCGTGCAATCTCCAAAACCTGCATGCGTGTGTTTGTGTGTGTGAACATGCGAGCGTGTACTGATGCAATGTTGACAGGATATTTTGTTTAGCTCCTGCACAGGAAACATGTCAGATGATTTCACTGGAGATGGAAAGTGGAAAAACTAACCCATCTCGACTTGTTTCCAGGCAGATAACATCTCAGTGAGTAGAAGGCTACACGAATGCTTTCACATTTGTGTGCACCCGTTCAAACCACCCAGAGGACTTTGAATATGCAAAGTGGCACCAAATGTTTTCTGGCTTATCTATCTTTCAGTGCCGTAGCAGCGTGCAATTCCACTCCGCTGTTCTGCAAACATGATAAAGCCTCGCTCTAAATACAGCGAATATGAAATCAGAGGAGTATTAAAGAAGGGATCATCCTATGTGAGAAGATTTTCTTTGTCTTGTTTTTTAGACGGCAAAGCGATGACAAACATGCAGCCTGCACAAAAATGCCAAAGTAGTCCTTGCATCATTGAGTCAGTGTAGCTTTTCTTGTGCTGTTTCCTTCCTGTAATACCTTGTAGCTTTTTTATCATATCAATCTCAGCATAACAAAAGGTCACAGCCGTTGCTCCACTATGTTTGACCTTACCATGTAACTAAGAGCTAGTCGTTTTATCTTTTCTTGAAGCAAATGTCAATATCTTAAAACCAGTCAAGAATAAGGCGCATCAGTCCAAGAAAATGAAGCAAGCTCATTTGCATCAGAAACAAGAGAAATGATCTCACTTCACTGACAGATTCTTTCACCTGTATTAGGAAAAGTAAGCTTTTACAACTCAGTATGAACATAAATGACTTCATAAGATGGACTTTTTTGCAGTGTATTTGTATATGCACACAGTAGAAGTGTGTGTGTGGGCGCCAACCTGCTGTAAAAGTGTGTGTGTGGTCACGTTTTCTTGTGTGTGTGAGCATATGTGAGCTTGCATGTGGGTATCTCTTTTTGCTCGTGCGTTTGTCTGTATGTGTTTGTGTTGACACCATTGCTATCCCTGCAGGGCGCAAGTGAACAAAAGAAAAATAAGTGCTTGTTCCTCCTGCGCCTCTCCCATGTTTGAAATACGGGCTTGAGTGACTGACTGGATTTGCTGTGTTTCTCTCACTCAGGAGGAACGATGAGGTGACCCACATTAAGATCCAGAACTCGGGGGATTACTACGACCTGTACGGAGGCGAGAAGTTTGCCACGCTGGCCGAGCTGGTGCAGTATTACACCGAGCAACATGATCTGCTGCGTGAGAGGAATGGCCATGTCATCGAGCTCAAGTACCCACTCAACTGCAAGGACCCCACCTCTGAGAGGTTCAGACCAACGCCACATATGCACATACACTCAGACACATCTTCACACCGGCCCGAAAGGACTATATAGATGGATACATGCACGTATACAAAAATATACTTAGAATACACTAGGGTTAGGCTCATATGTTACACTCCTATTAAAAACCACTGAACAGTCAGTTGTCCACCACTGACATAATGCACATTTCTCCTCAATAGACAGTGAGTACATTTCTGCTGTTAGCTTTATTTTTAAACATATTCAGGGGTGTCAGTCTCTAAAAGCTGCAGTGAAACCTGCCTCACGCTGCCTTAACCTTTCAAAACCTGTGCAGCTACAAAAATAGCATATATTTAAAATTAAATTAGCTCCTAACCCGCCTAAAACCAAAACACAGAATTCTAATAATTTCATGGATTTTTTTTTAGTGGGGCCAAATTATAATACTGAAGATCAGCACAAAATAATCAGCCTCAGTCCAAAGTATTGGTAAACACTAGTGGCCAAACCCACACATGAAGTTGCACAGGTACTCATATACATTCATCAACACACACACACACACACCCTCCAGCCCACCCCCAGACTCACCCACACTTCAAATTCAAACACTCTTCACTACTGCCTGCATGCATAAACAGTGGCATACTCCCAAATGCATCTTCAAACAAACGTGGTGGGTGGTGCTGCTCTTTTTGTTTGTGCACATATACTAACATCCTTCCAGACAGTATACACAGGTTGGACATAGCCATACACTCGAGCAAACACCTACACACCCTCTCGGAGCAGGGAGAATAGGGCTGCTGGTGTATGATGCCAAGAAAGCAGGCACACAAACACACATGAAGTGGGATGCATTGGAAGGCACTCATTAAAACACCCACAGGCTCGCGCTGCTTTCATCCATTGTTAAAAAATCAGCACGTTTCAGCTGCATCAGAGTGGCAGCGTCTCATGCCGAGCTGGCCGTGCACATTCTCTCTCTCTCTCACTCTCTCTGTGCACATCTGCACAACGCGATGTGAACACCTCAGTGCACATGTAGGCCCGAGAATATCTATGGTTTTGGTTCATGTGGTTTTTCCATGCAGCACAGGTCTCTTGTCAGAGCCGCTTACTACACGTATTTGCCCACCACACAGAAATAAAAACCACGCAGACGTGTAGGTTGTTCATGTTAACAACAGCAGGCGCAGAGTGCAGCGACTCGACTGACACCTTTCCTCCTGAGTAGGAGTCTCAGCTCATTGTATAAATATATACATTAAACACCAAACACCAAAGCTTCCATATGCAACTTTTCACCTTGACACAGGAAATGTGTACTTAGTCCCACCCTCGCCCCATCCTCAGCTGGGCGAGTTCACGCCCCAACATTTGTCATTCGTTTTGATGAGCTGTCATGGAGCCTGGGGCTGAGGAAAGCAGCATCCAGGCGTTTAAGAAGCAGATGTTGAATGCAGCCGGTCTGTAAGAGAAAAAAAAAACAAGAAAAAAAAAACAAAAAAAAGTGCTGATGTTCCAAGTGTGTTTGAGAGTTTTGCTGTTCTTGGTTGTCTTTGTTTTCTTTATTGCCACAAGCCGCCCGCTCTGTGGCCACTAGCCCCACTCTCCTCTGTTTCTTCCTGGTGCAAAGTGACCATGTGGAAGGTTCCAGCAGATGCTACCTGCCGGATCTACATTCCAATTCAAATAGGAAAATAACAAGAAAAGAGCGGTTTAATTTCCTCAAAAATGGATACTGGGACTTGTGTTTTTTTTTGTTTTTTGTTTGTTTGTTTTAAATATACATAATTTGCTTTGTTGGTATTGGTTTATGTACTAAAATTGTTATTTTCGGGAGCTATGTATATTTGCTATGGGATTAAATGAAGATATAGAGATGGAGTATTGTGGATTAGTAGCCCAGGGGAGCACAGAACATCTAATGAGGACACCTCCCCACTATTTGGATTCATAAAACACCCTGACAACTCTACAGCTCAACACTTAACCAAAGTTCAGTTTTGTTTTAGCATCTCTGAACATGAATTCACAGCTTTTCTTTTGCCCTCTTTAAGGATTTGCCACTAATCACATCTCACTATCTTCCACATAATTTGTTCTAGTTCTACACACTCGGTAATTCAGCTTTTCAGTCAGTCAGTTTTTGGATTTATGTGTTGAATTGTCATATCCCATCCTGCTCTCTGACTGCAGGTGGTACCACGGGCATCTCTCTGGGCGTGACGCAGAGAAGCTTCTTACAGAGAAGGGCAAGACCGGCAGCTTCCTGGTTCGGGAGAGCCAGAGTAAACCAGGCGACTTCGTCCTGTCGGTTCTCACCAACGAAGAGAAACATGAGAATGTGGACCGCAAGACCAAGGTCACCCACGTCATGATACGCTACCAGGTGAGGCCACCTCAGCTCACGCCGTTCAAAAATACACACAGACTCAGACCAACTGTAACGGCCAGCTCTCTGTCCGTGGTGCTGAACCATGTGGAGGACAAGCTGTAGATCAGAGGTCGTTCAAATGAGACCTCACGGGGGCTGGATGCTTTTCTGCTAACATCAGGACTCAACTCGGATATTTTTATAATGATACTTTAGGGTACAATCAATGTGTATCCTACCAGTCATTGAGAAATTGAATGTTGGCACATGAAAATAACAGCTAATGTAGAATTACACAAAGCAGTGGAGGGAAAATGCAGCAAATATATAGCATACAGGTTTGCCATTTACCTGCCAGAAAATAACGGCTCTTTCCATCTTTCTTGAAAAATTCTACACACCATGTCTAGCCTTGACTTTTTTCAAACTAGCCTGCTGGTTTTTCTTCTACTTCAGCCGATTCTGCTCCCAGGTAGTTTGTAGCGCTAGGTCTACTTAATTTAAAATAACTTTTCATTAATCATTAATTTATCAGTTAATCATAGAAACCTTAATCATAGAAACCTTATTTTACCCTCTTCTTACACACAGTTAATAATAATTGGATACAAATGATGGATGATTTCAAAAATGTGTTGTTTTTTGGCCCCTGGACCATATCTGTGACATCTCTGCTAAAGATAGATGCATAGACAGGCCGATAAAGGTGTCAAAAAATGCATGAAATCTCTAAATGTAAAGAATAAGCAAAGCCAATTAACTAGAAGAAACTGCTTGTGGTATGTCCAGCCACCCCGACTTGACACTTTTAGTGATCTAGGAAAGATGCTGTGATGAAATCCATACAGAGTTAATCATATCTCTTAAAAGCAAGTCACAATATATATTTTTTCGTTTTTGAACACCACCAATCCAAACCGTTTACTGTAGCTGGAAGTGTAGTCAGATGAAAGGAGGTGCCTGACCCTGCTTGTCTCCAGCAGGATGGTAAGTACGACGTGGGCGGAGGTGAGCGGTTCGACACACTGGCTGACCTGGTGGAGCACTACAAGAAGAATCCCATGGTGGAGAAGAGCGGCATCGTCGTGCAGCTCAAACAGGTTGGGAATCTGATGAAACCTCTAAAGAAATTTTTACTGCTTATGTGTTGAAGACCACAGGTGGTGTCCCTCTGAGGATGCCACTATCCAATAGTGAGGCAACACTGGCAGTGTTATTTTGGGTGGCCTGATTCTGGAGGTAAAAATCCCATTCGGTTTCCTGAATGCGATGCTGCATGGCAGTTCATTAGAGCGTTTCCAATAGCTGGATGAGCATGAAACTCTTGTATGAGTCATTAGTACAAACAATGAATTACTTCAATGCATTGAAGTAATTCCACATCATTGAAAAAAAAAACCACTGTGTACATAAAACATTAGGAGATAACTCAACTACAATTCCCACAGTGCATTGCCCCAAGCCAGTTGCTGAGCTTCAAATTCTGTTGCTTCGCTGGTGACGTTGAGCTGCGTAACTTTGTCAACTTTCCACGGCCATCTTCCATCATTTCAGTAAATATGGCGCAGTAATGTGTTCCACATTGCAAGCACCAATCTGGGATACAATGCAATATAAAATTGAGCATATCTGAATATATTTTGCAGCTTTAGCTGGCTTCATCACGGTAGTAATGGCTGATGAGGCTCATGGGTGCCGTTGTACTTGAACATTAGATGTACCGAACCAACGGAAAAATGTTATTTCTCAGACAGTATATTGTTAATTCATCCAGGAGACTCCCCTGAGTAATATTTCAAATTTCATTAAAAGTAAATTCCAAAAGGGGACGAACAATAGGAAATGTACCTCCAGAACCTGCAGCTGTGCCCAGTTTTGTAACTCTATTGTCTATTCAATCCAAAACCAAAAAATATTATTATTGGTGTATCACTGCTACACAGATTTTGATAATGCTTTTTCCTCCTCTGAATGTTTTAAACTCTCTTCCCCATTTTGCCACTGGCAGCCCTTTAATGCCACAAGGATAAATGCAGCCAACATTGAGAACAGGGTACGAGAGCTCAACAAGGTAGCAGACAACTCCGAGAAGCCCAAACAAGGATTCTGGGAAGAATTTGAGGTATGTTGCTTCAAAAATGTCACCACTAGTATGAAGTACTCCAGTTCTGAGTTATATAAGGGTGGTAGATGTTGCTATTGTTATAATTCATTGGGTGGATTTTTTTTTTTATCCCTGGCATCACAGTAAAATGGCTTAGCACCTGTATACCCCATATATTCTGTTATTTTTGTCAGATCAGACCCATTTTCTGGTTACCTCTTCTTTAGATAGCCAGCTCTGGGGCCCCTGTCATTATTGGGATGGTAATAATGTATTTGAATAAATTTCTTGGATATACAGTAAAGAGATACGGGCTTTTTAGCTCAATGTTTTCTATGGCTTTTTTTATGAGGGATCAAAACATTACACATAGAATAGAGTCTTTTATATTGTGCCAGCAGGCTACAGAATGTGGGTCATTTGCAAATCACTTTAAATAATATTTGCTGACATTATTATTAGCCTATCATGAGTGAAAAATGGGGTTTTATCCATGTTAGGCAGCACAATAGATGATTACACATAAAAGAAATAGTCATAAAAGAAATAATAGAAATTGCATATGTCATGAATTCAGAATGAATGTATGTGACAAGATTGCATGAGGAACATCTTGGGACATGGATGTATTTTAGGGAAATCCCACACCTTAGGAACATTTAATACCAAAGATAAGTCTCTGGTCTGAATACTGACGCGTGCAGTTTTGGTATTAAATCCTCGCTGCATGGACATGGCTCATCTCATAAATCCTTGAAGACTGGACTCAATGTCAAACCTTCTGAGACAGTTAGGTCGGTGTTTTCCCTGTTACTGAATAACCAGGCCGGGTCACACAAGCGAGTGGGAGCTCCCACCTCACCTAAAAGTATTTCATTAGTATTGAGTTTTAGTGACTCATGGTTCAATTGCTGTTTCAGAGGCTTTTCATCAGTATTGGTTTCGACGCAGGGTTTTAGTGGCACATGGTCCAAACGCTGCCAGAGGCCTTGCCACCGAGCCAATAAAAACACTCTGGGTTACATTGGTGGAGAGTTGCAAAGGAGTGCTGCCAGTTTGCTGGACAAAGTTAACTAAACTGAAAACTGCTGTAGTTTTCACTAAGAGCCCTTGAAGTAGGCAGTGCAGATGTCATGGTGACCCCTGCTGTAGCTGAGGCCCATTACACTCCACATACACCGAGCATCAAACTGCACACAACTGCACTTGATGGCTATGAGAGGAATAAGACTGGTGAAAAGGAGTTACCTGAGTGAGTTCTCAGAATCAAAAATGGCATCACAGTGGATATTGTCTTGTCTGATGGTGTTTTTCCTATTTTTTCTGTATGCTACCTCCTCTTCCCTCTACTTTTTCTGTCCTCCTCCATCAGGTTCTCCAGCAGCAGGAGTGTAAGCTGCTGTATCCCAGGAAAGAAGGCCAAAGGCCAGAGAACAAGAGTAAAAACAGATACAAGAATATCCTCCCATGTGAGTCACGCAACAACCTGCCGCTTCCTGTCTCTCCAACTTCCTGTGGAAAGAATGACACAAAGAGAGGAACGGAGCACAGCACAGCATATAGATGTTGCTCCGATAGCTCACATCTAGTCAAAGCATTAATACGTCTCAGAAGAAAAAATTCAAATCTTGTCTCATCCAGTTTTTGTAGTCATTTTGTTGCATATTGATGAAACTTTGCCTTTCTGTGCATTTGTGCATTTGTGCATTTGTGTGTGTGTGTGTGTGTGTGTTTAGTTGACACTACTCGAGTTGAAATCAGGGAAGCAGACCCAGACGTTCCTGGCTCTGACTACATCAATGCTAACTACATCAGAGTGAGTTCATCCCAGCATTATACACGGGTACTTATCTACAACTGTCCATTCTACAAAAATTCACATAACACATAATATTTCAGCAAACGGCTCAGAATAGCTGTGATGTGGAGGTGTCTTCAGATTTTATAAAAAAAATTAATGAATCTTGAAAGACCCTTGTGAAGTGTTTCATTCCAAAATAGCTGGAAAAACAGCTACTGGAAATTCAGTAAATATTTTTAAAAATTGTCTTTAAAACTGTCACAACATTTGTAAGCAGAGGTCTTAAGATGACTCCTACCTTTCACCCCTCACAGAGAAGTTGTCTTGAATTGTGGACATTTGCACCCAGGAATCAGGCTAACTCCATTGTAGTCTAATTTTGCTTTATCCTAATATAAATGTAAGACAAAATGCCCTCCATTAACAGATGCAACTTTGACCTCACTATCAGTCCAGCAAATTCAATGCGATCCTCTGTGCTCTCCAGAGTATGCACGATGAGGGGCGCCATGTAGGGGAAGGGAAAGTCTTCATTGCTACCCAGGGGTGCCTACAGAATACAGTCATTGACTTCTGGAAGATGGTGTATCAGGAGAACACGCATGTCATCGTCATGACCACCAAGGAGGTGGAGCGAGGACGGGTAAGCTATCAGCATAAACTAGAAATATCCAAAGCCATGCCTCTATGATACTATTACCACTTACAGAAACGTTTCCAGGTGTGCATTATTTACCCAAAACAAAAACGGTCTTTCATCCCTAGTACTTAGTCTTAGATAGTGTCTCAGGAATACACCCCTTTGCTCTCCATACAATTGGTTGCTACCGTGGTATAGTTGAAACCTTTGAATTGAAGCTCATTCTTCTGCAAAACTCACTGTAAATTGCTCTGCATGAGTGCATCGGCTTAGAAAGTGCTTTCAGCAAACACATTTGTCACAGAGTGCTTCACCATGCGACGAAGAATGAAAATAGCTGAAAAAACAAGAGAGGACCATACGACCCAGAGGCGAGAGAGCTTTTGTGTGTCTTATTAAGTAATATTAAGTCTTAAAATGTTGTTTTTCTTCGAACAAGGTAAAAAATCTGCCAGCGGGATGAGATAGTCCTGCTTGTTTCCATGGCTAATCAACTCGTTTCCAGAATATTCTTGAATTGAGTGTCATTTTCTTGTTCCCAGAAAATTCTTCAAATAAGTGAAACTGTGTGCAACAGATTTTTTTCACCTTGTTTGAAGAAAAACCAGATTTTTAACATTGAATATAAGAGTAAATTGACTTGTTAAGGCAGAGAATTTTGCAGTGGTTCTCTACCTTGTGGCACCCCTCAGGGTCACAAGGTCACAAGACAATTTCAGGGGGTAGTGAGTTGATTTATGGGATGATGACAAAAATCTCTACTGCACAAATTTATTTACAGTATTACCATGTATGTTTTTTCCAGTTTTGTTCTTTTTCTCACAAAATACTGAATAGTTTTCAGCCTCAAGGCCCTCTCTGATACTTAAATGAAACAACCTGAAAAAAGAAAATCATTCCTTGGTCAAGCTCTTGACCACTCCACACATTTGCAGCTTGTGATGGGGTCATGAGGCTACAAGGTTGAAAAACACGGTGTAAAAGGAATGTAGCAGGCATAAATGTGTATGAAAGTGCCTTTAACCTGAGGGTGACCCAGTCTAGTGCCTTTAGCTGAGGACAGTTTGTGAAACTATGAGAGCACAACAGGAACAACAGCACTAGGGATAGATGTATCATTTAACTGAAAAATTTGAACAGTTACTGAACTTTTAATTAAAATCGGATATCAATCAGTCAGGTTCATCTCCGTTATGGAAATCTGACCCAATCACCAGTCTCAGTCTGTTAAAGCTGATATCAAAAATGCTTGTGTCTGCCTTAAAGAGCTGCCAAATCTCATCAAAAAATTCACTGATGTTTCAGTGGAGTTTTAGTGTTCCTTGATGTTCTCCATGCTGTTTCAGAGGCTTTGCTGCTCTGACAAAAAATTCAGGGAGGGACTGGATCTTGATCAGTTTTTAGCACTGGAACAGCAAAAATCCACTTCACTATAACCCTAAACACCATGTCAGCTGCTTCGTGCCTGACTTTAAACCTCATAACAAGAATTTTTGGATGCAAGAGTGTTTGACAGAGTGAGAGGTGGACATTCCCAGGAGGGGTGGCAGCGGGAGTGACGGCTGAAGGATAGTATGACAGTTAAGCTGATTGGAAAGCTGCTTGAGATGAGCTGGTTCTTTAGATTGTCTAATACCCATCACCCTTCCTGCCCTCTCTTCCTATCTCTCTCTCCCTGCCCTCCTTCTCCTACTCAGAACAAGTGTGTCCGCTACTGGCCGGACCTCAATGCCACCAAGGAGTTTGGGAAGGTTCTGGTGAGGAATGTGGACGAGCGGCCGGCGCAGGACTACATCCTGAGGGAGCTGGAGGTTACCCGTCTGGACCGGGTAAGGAAAGCCGCACACTCAATCAGTGCTGACCTAGTGACCTGGGGTCAGATTATCTAAGCCCTCACACACACACACACACACACATACACACACACACACACACACACACACACAATCCTGGAACATGTGATTGTGCTTGTTGAAGGGAACAGCATAGATCTCAATGAAGGGAAGTGGAGTTCACTAGAAATCAAAAGTACTACACATCCTGTTTTTCTTGCCATGAGGCCTTCAGTGGAAACCCATTAAATGAGCCATTTTTTTCCTTTTACACTTGGATATAGTAACTAGCAAATGAAAGTAACAACAAAAGCTTTCTCATTTCTGGCAGTGTATTAAAAATGGAAACATAGCTAGTTGATTTGCTAGTAGCTTTTGCTTTTAAGATGAGTTTCATTTCATGCCAGAGGTGTGTGTTGATGTGACATCTACTGCATGGTCATGGACATGGTGCATTATTTATTCCACTTGGTGACTGTCAGTATCATAAGCCTGACTTCAAAGGTGGAGCAGAGCAGGCAATCAGTTTTCTAAGCCTGTCAGTCATAACTCATCACTGTTCTCTTCAAAGAGCGCCCCCAAGTGATGGCTCTAGTGAACACCCATTGCTATAACCTTTGTTTAAAGGTGGATTAATCCCCAAAGACATGTAGGAGAACCAGCCTTGTTACTTATTTCCTTAATACATCACACTCACTCAAAAGGTGATTGTCATTCTGTAAGAGAATGGCCAAAGGGAACATTAGGCTTCTCACTGGGTTTATGCACATTCACGGCTATACAAAGTAAAGAGGATGATGGATTTTGTTAAATGTAAAGGGCTCTGACTAAAGCAGACAAATGGCTCTTAAAAGGCACTTGTTCATTGAAATGAGAAAATGTTAGTTTAACATTTAGTTCCATAGTCGCACTCTTTTGCTTTCATGAACAGAAATGCGTTCCATGCAGGGTAGGCTAGGGTAAAATAAGATTTCTTCTTTGCTCACAGATACAACCAAAAAAGGTCTACATAAAACCAACATGTTACAGCAGAAACCCTTAAACTGGGCTACATGACAAAGAGAAAATGGATCTTAAAGACCTTCATTCAAAACAGCCACATTAGACTTTCATCAATCACAAATCTGACATGTCACAGATCAGTGTTTTTCCATGCTGTACAACCATGTCACATACATATGTGTCTGCTGCTTCATTGAAGCTACATCACACTTATACTAACCCAAGATGCTGTTGTTGTAGGGCTGCAGCATTACATCAGATAGAAACTATCTCCACGTCTTGTGCATCATTTTACACACATCTCCCTGTAATTCAGGAGGACTTCTTTGGTATCTCTGGAAACCTTAGAATGTCCACTAGAATTTAAAATAAAATTCTGTGGGTTTGAACAAAGCTCAGCCATGCAGCAGTGACAAACTCACCGATGGGACCGGCATGGTTAAGTAGGTTAAGGGAAATTTTTTTAGTTTGTGCCAGTCATCTAGGTTGCAGTGCTGCTTTCCATTATTCCTGGTTTGTCTGCATACATTCAGCTTAGTTGGAGTTATCAGGGCACATTTTCTTCCTTTCACAAGAGGCCATTTGCAGTCATTCTCACACTGTATGCAAAACAACTTCCACGGAGATGAACAACTTCCAGAGGTCAAAGTTTCTGTTTTACCCTCATTTCATTGTGCCTGAGTGGAAAGTTGTCATATGAGTTCTGCATTAGTTTACACCCTGCTTACTGTCAATCACCTGACACCCACAAGACGAAATGGAAGTCCCTGCCAGGAAATAATCCATGTGCAGTACAAACATTGTCATATTTATGTCTTTGTGTTTGGCTCCAGGACAGCAATTATTTCGAAACTGGGTTTGACCCTGTAGTTTGTATTTTAAAAACAACGGGAAAAAAATAAATATAAAAAATGAGGTACACAATGGATTGCAAAATGAGTCGGGGAAAACTAGACATAGACAGTAGTAAACAAGATTTAAATCTAAATGACACCCCCTTTAAACCTGTGGCAAATACAGCCACACACTACAAATCAACACCATACATCTATGAAAAATCATACAACATAAATATAAGCAATAACAAAGTGTAAAAGGAAATCAGTCAGGGCTGCCCATTCACTCCACATGCTTTGTGCTCTATTTTACCTGCAGAGGGAGCATGTGAGGTACATCTGGCACTACCAGTACCTGAGCTGGCCGGACCATGGTGTGCCCAACGAGCCCGGAGGCGTGCTCAGCTTCCTGGAGCAGGTCAACCGCACCCAGAGCGCCATTCCAGACACTGGGCCCATAGTCGTCCACTGCAGGTACAAGCAGGGAAAAGGGGCAGTATTTAATGTTGGGTAGAGGCTGGAGAAGTGGGCTTGTGGTCTCTATTTGAAATCTGTGGTTGTACTGGGAAGCCCATAGAGTGAGTGTGTTGAACTGTTCAAAATGTGCAAAAAAATCAGATAGGAGGCTGTTCTTATTGTATATTATAACGGAATATACAGCAGATGTTTGCACCAAAGGCCCATTTAAATGTCCCGCACAATTCGACATATCACATGTTGATGTCACTGTATTATTGGTGGGTCAAATATGATCAGTCAGAGAAAATGAGAAAAACCCATTCCAGGGCCTCAACACATTTATAAAGTGAGAATGAGCTCCTGTTCATTTATACACACCTTGTTTATGTACACACATACACAGTTTCCTTTGCTGTGTCACCTTTCACCATTATCCACCAGAGAACTACACCCAAACATGCTATTATTTTGAAAACTGGTATTTTCTGTCTCCTGCAAGAGGCTAAAAGATAGGTCTTTCGCTGGAGGGCATAAACAATATCACAAATTCTTTTCTAAGCTTCCCTGTCTGCAAATGCAGTCTTGTTCAAGGTCTGTGTGCGTCTTATTTCACATCTCCGGAATGACCACAGGGCTCATAGTCCACAGAGTTCTGGGTATTGACAGACGACGAAGTGTCTGAGGCGAGGACATCTCAGTAAACAATGAGGCTTTTTCTGATGGAGACAAACATCTAGAAAAAGAATTGGCATGGCGCTCGGCCTCGTACTCAAGGCAAGACAGAGTACAAATGAGAATAAAGTTAGAGTGAGCATTACGTCATGCACACAGATAGACAATGTCCTGCTCTTCACGTGTGTACAGACATGTGAAGACACAAGACAGCTAGGTATTACAAACTCAAGCTAGTTCAGCTGGAGTTTTATGTGTATATTACATTGGCTTTAGCCTGACTTGAACCCAGGACATAAACAGTGTTGCAGTGATCCTTCATAATAAAACAGCACAAACAGTTTTGGCTTTGAATGACGCAACTGATAACTGATCTGTTATTACCAAATCACTGGCTCCTTGTCTTCTTCCAGACCAACAATGCAGCCCATGCTGTATTGGGTAATGAGAGGTGTGCCATAATTGCTTTGTTGACAGTCACAATGCAGAAATTTGAGCCACAAGTACGGGACATAATAACCTTGATTTTGCTGAGTTTGCTTCTTACTAATTCTGAAGTTTATGTTCTGACTGATAGATCTCACCAATGTTCAGTACAGTGTGTGTCAACTTATTATGCAACACTGTATTTTTAGAGTCTCGCAGTAATGATACAAGCATGGAAATTCTCTCCAACGGGAGATACTGTATAGTACCTGCATTTGTTTTGACACAGACTTTGATGAGATGATGAAATCCTAACAGCTAGCATTTGCTGTTTGTCTATTATGCAATAGCCAAACTCGAACAGAACATACATATACTAGTATGTTAGTTGAAAAGAAAAACACATTGTTGTAACAGAAAAACTAGACTGTCTGCGAATACATTTAAAAACTTCAGATTAAAGTCCTACAGTCTATTTGGAGATGTACTCAGCTTTCTCCTCGATCACAGACACTGCCCTGTCATCTATATATTTGATTAAAAAAATCAATTTCAGACTTTGAGAAACTTTGTGCAGCATCTTGCCAACTCTTGAAAGCATTGCTTTGGAGGCATGCTGCTTTCTGTTAGTGTGGGAATGAGAGCAGACCAATGCAACCAGTACTGAGTGAACAAGCTGATCATTCCATAATGCTGTTGCCTGTGAACACCTTTTGATGCCAGCCACCGCAGAGGATATTTTGAAGCATGTAATGGTGCATCCTCTTTCATGACCGTCATCTGTTTCCTAAATGAGGCTGGCTTCTTTTTCAACCAAGGGAGGAGGGTTTTGTCCAGAAAATCACAGTACCCTTGCAAGTTCATTTTGACACCATCACCAACCTAAAATGGGCCCATCATTCCTTCTTTTATGATTCCTGCCCATATCATGAAAGATTAGCCAAAAAGGGGCCCACTTGTATCCAACTATGTGCCCAACCATCAGTTCCATCCAAGGAAGCTCTCATCTCGCCAGGCCAAATACTTTGTTAAGGTCAGGTTTTCAGGCAGTTTTTAACTAAAGCCTGGCACTGCGTGTTTGTTTAGTGGTGGTTTACGTGCAGCTTTTAGCCATTTCCAGTGCCTCACAGTATGCTACACTGAGTGGAGCATGACCATGTGAAACACAAAATTAAAGCACTGTTAATGAATATCAACTGGTTTTAATTAGAAGCATAATAACGGTGGTTAAGTACTGTTAAGGTGTATTCACTGAGAACAGGAAAACAGGAGCAATAAGCTGTTGCGTAATATCTTGGCAAACACTGTGGACTACCAATGTAATTTTGGGGTTATTGGAAAACAGTTGAGACTAATTCCATTTCCTCAGAGAGATCTAACATCCTTTTATGTGACTGAAGAAGGAATCCAAGTCAGGATTCTGGCATTGGGCCAGTATTTGATTACTGTATCAGTTCCAGGGCATCCCTATCCTGCTGTTGGCAGATGAAAACCTTGAAAGTCATAACCGTTTATTTGGAGAGCTCATGCTTTAGCTACAACTGAACGATTACATGGTCATCTATGGGTTGAATTCTGTGACCTTTTAGGCTTATGAAACCCTTTTATAACTTATTGGATTAACTCAAAATGTCAAAGTCAAGGCTGCTTTTCATAGCTCCTGAAAAGCTACAAGGCTTTCACACGACATGCATGCTTAATTTCCTTAATGGTATAATGGCATATGGTTTGACTTTTCCCTCTTTTTGTTCCTACAGTGCAGGCATCGGGAGGACAGGCACCATTATCGTCATTGACATCCTCATTGACATCATCAACCGCCAAGGTAGGAGACTCAGATGTGGAACTAGATCACTGGGCCACACAAAAGTCTGTGTTTTCATGTGCTGCTGTGATCAGGATTGGCGGCAAATCTGTGAAACTGTGCTTAACCCCTTGCCCTTTGACCTGTGTGTGTGAGACAAAAAAGACAGATGCCAGTGTGTGAACATTGACACACTAATATCCTTATCCGCAAGTTCATTTTTTTTAGTTTGTTTCCATCTTTGATGCTCAGCAAGTCTGCCATTTGACCCAGTGTGTGTGTGTGTTTCTGTCTTTTCCAGGATTAGACTGTGACATCGACATCCCTAAGACCATCCAGGGGGTACGAGAGCAGAGGTCGGGCATGGTGCAGACAGAAGCCCAGTATAAGTTCATCTACATGGCTGTCCAGCAGTACATTGACACAGCACAGAAGAGACTAGAGGAGGAGCAGGTACAGTGTTATGCTTCCATATTAGTCAGAATTTCAGTGTCTTAGTGTCTTAGTAATGTGTTGGATCACCACGAGCCACCAGAAAAGCTTCAGTCCTCATAGATTCTCTCTGGGACTCTACCGAAGGGATGGAGCATCATTCTTCCAAAAGATACTGTACGTTACTAAGGATATTAAAGTGGAGCTGCAGTGCATAAAGCCCTCATTACAAAGGCAAACGCAGATTTGAGATTTGTGTGGCACTGGTTTACAGAGATGTGGAAAAAAGTGATGTGGTCATATGGGTCATCCTTCACCATATTCTGGACAAGTGGACAAGTCCACCAAGAGAACCTTTATCCTATGATGCAACATTTCTATCCATTTGGGAGTGGTCTCTTCCAGGATGACAAAGCCCCCATCCACAGGGCAGGACGGCTCACTGATTTGACGAGGATGAAAATGATGAAAATTATCTGCTGTGGCCTTCACACTCACCATATTTCAGCCCAGTTGAACACCAATGGGAGATTTTGGATTGACATCTCTCTCCACCATCATCATTAAAACACCAAATGAGAGACTATCTTTTGGAAGAATGATGCTCCATCCCTCCCATAGTGTTCCAGAAAGTTAGCTAGTCTATGCCAAGGAGCACTGAAGCTGTTCTGGTGGCTTGTGGTGGCCCAAAACCTTACTAAGACACTATGTGTTGGTTGGCTGGTAAAGCTGTCAGCACACAGTCTAAAAGCCAATGGCAGCTAGAGCAGAAAAACATAAGCAATGTACCAAACACCCTGGATGCAACTACCCTGTTAAGTCAGCAAAAGGTTACTTCACTGCCAACTGAAGCTCCATTACTTCCAGTTGGATCTTAAGCATATTAATTCCTGGTCTTAGACACTATTCATCTCTTTGTCTAAGCTTTACACAAGGTCTTGTCCTATGCTTACTTTACAGAGGAATAAGACCAAAGAGAGGGAGTACTCCAATATCAAATATCCCCAGATGACCAACTCTAGGTCCAAACCCAACATGGCCTCCTCGCGCTCTTCCTCTGTGTAAGTACACACTCTCTGGACAGTTACACTCACCTTGTTGGTCAAATGGTCATTTATAGGATTAGTGAATATATTATCAGAGATGCCTAGCAGAAAATGTATGTGGCTTGACTTTCAGACACCATGGACGTGGGGCGTGTTAATTGTGGAGTGACAGAATTAAAAAGGCATTTGGATATAAAATCATCAGTATTTTATCAGTTATTCAGTGGATGATTGTGTCTTTCTCTGTGTGTTGATACAGGATGACAAACGACGATTCGTCCAGTGTGTATGAGAATATAAACATTAAAAGCCCAACAGCGTCTTTTAGCAGTAACACCAGGAGGTAAAGCCGCCGCTGTGGACCTCTGCATCTCTCTGTCTGCCTCTCTGTGAGTCCTGCAGTCACTTCACATGATATACTGTAGCTCGCATTTCCAGAGCTTATACATACTTTTCCATACGTTAACCCACTTCTGCTTTGATATTTGTCCAGAGCAAAATTATGCAAACCCACATTACAGTAGTTGGTATTGTGAAAAGAAACAAGGGTGTTGTTGGCTTTCCATATTGGATCTCATTAGGCTCCAAAGTAAATTTAGTTTTTGTTGGTGGAAAAGAGCTATTAACCAGGTCATTCTGGCATACATGGCCTATTTGGATGTGTCAAACACTGTAGAAATTGCCCCCAAGCACATAGTGAAAACTCTAGAAATTATAATGAACCATAATTCTCTCTCGTACTAATTAATGTTGATAAAATCCAACTCCAAAGGGAACCCAGTGCCCCTATCTCTCCCCCTAGAAAGTAAAATGAGTTAGAGTTTTGGTTTTGGGTCAGATGCGCAAGTCAGAGATGTGCAGTATTTTAATTAAACATGTTTGAAATATGTATTTAATTTAGTATATTTTATTATTTGGATTGTGCTGGAGCTGAAAAAAATTAATCTAGTTATTATTCAGATACTTGCAGAAGCAGTTTTTTGGGTGTCAGAATACTCAAATTACAGAATTATAGAATACATGTGATTTCCATAAAATAAAACAGACCATACACTTTATTTTGTGTTGCTGACAAGCTTATGTGTGTCATGACATGTCCTGATGTGGTATTTCAGTTTGGATGTCATTCTTTTATATTTTTGTTTGGATTTCTTTTTTGGATTTCATTTTAAATTTATATGTATTTTATTGTCAGAACATTGTTATCTTGATATAGACTTTTTCACAGCAGCCATTTTGACATGAATAGCAGGGTAAACACAGGTGTTACTGATGACATGAATCAAGGTTCTGCTCCATTCAGGTGTAACAGAGCCGGGAGCTGCTGCTGTTCATGCTGCTTCACTGGAAACGCTCTTGAGTTAACGTCACCAGTAACCCCTGTGTTTACCCTGCTATTCATGTCAAAATGGCTGCTGTGAAAAAGGTCTGCGGCTACATGTCACTTTTGGGTTGGAACTGTCACGCCATATTTTTATTTTTTATTGATTACAGTTGAATACTGTGATGTGAAGTTTTTTGTTCGTTACAATCACATGCTTGGTTTTCGTTCTGTCTTCTTTAAATTAAATGAACCTTTTCTGAGGTAAAATTGCCCAATGTTTGAATTTTTTTTTTTTTATACCTATCTATGGCTATTTTTGGCAGCTACATCCACCCTGCAAATTAGCATTATTCATTAAACTTTCCCATCTACCTGCCTGCGAGATAAATAACTCCGCACATAACACTGCAATTTGTGTTTCATGTTCTGTCTTGAAATCTTGCATCAGAATAAAAAGAGCTGAGCCTGATATCAAGAGGATAGTTAAAGCAGGTGTATTATTTAGCTAACTCACTAGCTGAGCCAGCTAGCATCACAGAAAATAGCTGTCTCTTTCTGCATTGTATATTTGTTTTCTTGAAAATTCAAGTTACATTTATATTAATTAAATACATCACCCTTGAAAACAGAATTGTGCGACAAAGGTTTAGTTTTATGTATTTTTCTTTAGCATATAGTTACTGGTTTTTGAAAAGAGGTGGTACCAAAAGATTAACTGATAAAATAAATAAATTCATAAATAAATAAATTCGCTAGGTACAACAAAAATTAGGTTTCTTTGGATTTGTAATCTGTAACCACTTTGCACATGTCAGTGGCGTTGTGTGTTGCTGGTGTGATGTGTGTGTCTTCCTGGGCTGGTGCTGTCACACAGTGTGCTGAGCAGCTGATGGTCAGGCTTCAGTTTCTCACCGACATCTGCCTCACACCCTCACCTCCACCTCCAGGAACACACCTCACACTGCCTACCTTCTGTTTGAATTTTTGTCACAAGATTTGAAGGGTTTGAATTGACACACACACACTCCTACAGGCTCTCTCTCTCTGTCAGAACAGATGACCTGGCAGGGTGGATGCTGCTTTTTGCTTGTTGTTTTGACTCGCTTTGGGTCCATCAGTGAACATGATCAAAGGTGGCAGCAGTAATTAACTCCACTGCTTGTCTGTCTGTGTTTGCTTCAGTTTCAGCAGAGGTGCTGCTTCATCAGAGCCCGAAGGTCCATAGGGGGGGAAGGGCCTTTGCTCTGACCTCACACCTCACAACGGTGGTCCTTGCTTGGGGTGAGGGTGGTGGCGCTAACCTCTCTCCTGCTGCTGTCTGGCTGGATCTCTGTCTGGAGCCCAGTTTCACCCTCCATAGAGAGAAGGGCTGGACAATGGAGAGCCCTTGTTCAGGGCCCATGTCCTCCCCCTTCTCTGTCTCTACAAACACACACACACACACACACACCTCTGCAGCCCCTGCTCCAATCTCCAAAGCCTCTCCCTCTATTAACCAATGGAAGTGCCTTGTCCAAGGATGTGTGTGTAATCTAGCCATGCGGTCCCACCGTTACTTCATCCCTCATCCCTGTCCATCATACACTCTGTACTCCTTTCCACAGTCAAGAGGGCCGAGTTGACTTGACAAACAAACAGTTTATCCTTGGTGTGACAGGTGTTAAAAGTGGAGTCTGGACAGAGCAGTGCTCTACATGACCCAAGAAGGTCAAAGCTAATCTGTTACGCCGCACGTTGCCAGAAGTCACTCTCCTCGCTATCTCTCTTGCTCTGTCTTCACAGGCAGTTCATTTGAACTTGAACCAAAGACTTTTTTGCTACTTTCTATCTCTCCAGCTGTGATGATTATTAATGTGGCTGCTGAGTGATGGCAAAGGCAGTTATATAACCCGCTACGGTACCCTGAGGCACTGAGAGGACAAGGAAGCCCTCGCTTGTTCTTGTCAAGATTTAGCCCTTTTAATTTTGGATGTAGAACTGGCCTCTCTCCTTTGACGATGTGACTGATTTTCAAGATGTTGTTGTTAAAGAGATGTTTGTAGGCTGTCCCACTTTTGTCCCCTGTGTCAATGCAAGTGCACAGCAGCTGCTCTGCTGTAGTGCTGCAAATGACACAAGCTGTGCTAAAGTATTTAGCAAAGGGTAACATATTTGGAGCTTGCATTTGCTTCATAATTGTGGTTAATCTGACATACAAGTCAGTCCTGTCTGTTGTCTCCTGAACACAGCTGCCAGCTGGTCCTATTCTCCATGCAAATTCATCCATAAATAGATCTGTTGCTTTATTTTTAATGTCTGTCCTTTTAATCAGTTCCTGTTCATTTGTTCATGGTGTTCTTTTGTTGATATTGCTGCTGTGATTGTGTAACAAAAGGACATGTTTTTTCCTTTTTTTTAGGGAGGAATATTTATAAAGGGGAGGCATTGCCTCTGGTCGAACCTCTCAGAGTCACAACTGACTTACTAGTTTCCCCGGTGCTAATCATCATTTTCAATTAGATAAAAACAGCAGCTTCAAGTCAACAATTTGGAAAACAAGTGGTGAGGATTTCTGAATGGTTGGTTGGAGCTGGATGGTCATTGGCTGACCCCTCCTCTCCATGTTGTATGACTGTTGGTCTTCATTAATCACCGGGCCTAACATGGTTCAGCATCTGTCAGAGGAGATCGTCCCGAGGGATGGAAGCGGACACTTATTGTGTGGTAGCAGCCGAGCTCGGGGAGGCACCGAGCGCCGAGCCAGATGGCCATCTGCCTGAGATTAAGGAATAGATTTGTCTCCCAAAAGTAATTTACAAGATGGCTATAATCCAGGCTTGATGATAGTGGGGTGAATGTGATGACGTCAGTGGTGATGTGATAAGGAAGACGGCGGTGTTGCGTAGCAATGAGCCTTCTGTAGTATGACAGAGGGATTGTTTGCTATTCTTAGCATTCAGGATCAGCGGTGGAAAGACTCATGAAACATCATCCTGAGGCAGAAGTGCTGTTACTTCAGTCAGTTCAGATGTAGACGTTCCTGAAAAACCTGTAACCACTGACTATCCTATGCAATCATAACTAGGTTCCTATAATTAAATTATGTATACTATGAAACAGTGGTTTAAAGGGAGTGTTCACTTGTTTGATATTATTTCACTCCCCTCCAGCTGTTGCTATCTTCCTCTCATTGTTACTGAGTGCTGGATACTGACTGGATGCTCCAAATGCTAACTGTTAGCCTCCTGCCATTGAGCTGGACTTCCCCCCAGCTAGCAGTCCTAGAAATAACCCTTAACATCACTTTACAAGTGTCTGTTTCCGAAATGCACATATGATTACAAGTGCACATGAACAGCAGTTTTGCTCATATTACTATTTATAACTGTATTTTCCCTGTTATCACCATCCAGAAAGATCCGGTAACTTCTGCACTTCCTGTATCTCTCCATGCCAGAGGAGCAGCAGCCACTGCAGAGACAGAAATAGTTTTCAAGTCAACATATTTTACACTATTTTGGGCTGTAAAAATTCTGCTACACATCAAAGTCAAACAAGCCAGGGCACAGGGGGAAGTCCATCCCAATGAGAGGAAGACAGCACCACTACTGTCCTACATAACAGCTAGAGGGGGGAGTAAAGTAATATCACATTTTTCAAAATGGGTGAACTATCCCTTTAAGAACATGTTTGTTTAGGTTTCTATACAGACTAGTTCTGTTTTTTTTCTGCCCACAACCCCAAATAGTCACAGTGTGCAACAGCAGAACTGAAGCAATGACAGTAAATCTAGTTTGTTAGTTCCATCCTTGTCAAGGAGGAAACATCAGAAATGTTGGCCGGTGGTGTGTTGGCTGGCGGTGTGTGTCATGTGGTCTTTCAGTGCAGCACCTCAGTGGGAGGCTCATCATCAGTTCATCCCAAATAATATCTGCTGGTCTCAGTGGTTGTTGCACGTCTCAGATTGCTTTGAGAGCGTTGCTAGTCTGAACTGTTGCTAAGGGGTTGTTGATGATGGATATTTGTATAGAAGTTATATTTCCTGACATTAATTATTGGCATGAGTGGCGTTGTGTGTCAGTAAAGGCCTGTGTGTTAGAAATACCTTGTGCACTGGACATTGTGGCCCTTCAACTCCGTTTGAACTTGGAGGATCTTTCGGAAAGACCACCCACCCAAACCGTGACCCGTGTCCAATGAGTGAAACCTGATTTTTGTGAGGGTTTTTTTTTTCCTGAATTATGTTGCATTGTGGATGTTCAACGTTTTTGATTTTTATTGTATTTCACTTTGCCTCAATGGGTCATTATGGTTTTGGTTTTGTTTTTTGTTTTTTTTTATGATATGGTGAAGCACCAATACTTGAAAGTCTGTTTGAAACTGCTGAATCATTCGCCTCAGGCTGTGTGGATGTCCGTTGGCTGTGGAAGTGTTTTGGTAGGGCACTAGATATTTGCCACCTCAGTGTTTTTTCTTGTCTCTGTCTCTCTCTCTCTCTCTCTCTCTCTTTTTTTTTCTTCAATTTACTGAGATGTTTCAAATTGTACATTTCTAATTGTTTTATCCATTCATGCATTTTGTATTGTGTAAGATATTATTATTATTATTATTATTATTATCAGCATTTTGGTCAACATTATTATACCATTGATAACTAAATTCAGGATCTAAGTTAAACCAGTGTACATTTGAAGTGTACAATAATAATATCACACATTTTCTTTCTGCTTGTCCTCTTAAATTTACTTGAATATGATGTTGATATGTTGTTATTTGTATTCCTTGCTCTTCTGCCGCTGCCTGATTTGAGTCGTGGTATGTACTGATTGCTCCCATGTCCAATGGAGACTGTTCCTCCTCCTCCTTCTTCTTGCACTGGCTCTGCCCAAACGCCTTGTTCTGTCTAGGCTACAACTGCTGATGCAATGACTCTGCCACAAACGGCATCAAAATGGTTTAATATCAAATACTTTAATAAAAATCTATGAAGGAACAATATGGACTGTGCTTGTGTGGTTGCACTCACTCTCTGCAGTGAATCTGGACAGGAATTACAAGTGGGGGAAGTGGCTGGCCGGTCTGTGTATTTTGAAGAAGCCAACAGGGGATGTCGATCCAAAGAGAAAGAAAGATCAATGCAGCAAGCTATCTTTCCATACCCTGCGCTGTTTTGCCTGAAGGTGCATTTCCTCTGGTGCAGAGCAGTGTGTTATATGTTTTTGTGCTGGACCCCATTCTCTGTCTCTGTCTCTCTCATGCACTCCAGGTTGTTTCCTGAAGTGGATTGGAAAAGTGCTCTATTGAGTGAACTGCATCATGAGTGATACCATCAAGGCTGTGAATTTTGCTCAGTGAATACACATTTAAGGATCTAAATAATAGGGCAGAGACATTCAGCATAAAAACCCACTTTACCCGTAATGACAGAACATTTCATGAAATGTTTGAAGTGGCCTTTGGAAATG